>SKCR01029349.1:0-149450 GCA_019454045.1 Zanthoxylum bungeanum | reverse complement strand
GCCTTCACCCCCCATTCAAAACCTAGCTCATACATCTCTCTCACACGCCTAAAGCACTCTCTTAAGCCTCCATTGCAAGCCCAAGCATCCCCCTGAAGCCTCCATTGCCGCACCTTCAAGATCCAATAGCCTCCATTGCCGCACCCTCCCTCCATCATCAACACCCTTCACGCCCAAGCCCTAAACTTAACCCTCCATTGCCGAGTTCCAGCCCCCATTCACAGCCCTAAAACACCCTCAAATAAACCTTATTCACAGACCCAAAGTCGCACTAAACACCCTCCAAACACAGCCCCATTCGCAGCCCCAAAACAGTCCCTGAAAACACCCCACTGCACCTGTGAACTGCCGCAGTTCACCTTCTGTTCTGGTCAGTTTTTGTTGCGTCCTTAGCCCACAAAACAGTCCTAAAATCACCTAAACACCATCCCAAAAACCTCCATAAAGTTTCCCTAAAAAATCCTTACAAACGCACCCTCCTAAGCCTTCAAAATCACCTAAAACAGTCCACTAAACGACCAAAACAGTGACCTGAAACAGAGCAGTGAAACAGCAGTGAAACGGACTTAAAACAGCAGCCCAAGCATCAAAACAACGAGGGAAAACGTTGAGTAGACGAATTGGAAAAGCATCGAATCAATCTCCCTTCCAACGGACGTGTAACGCCCTTTCTTAGACGACAAAAGAGGTTAGACCTGAGGGCACCCTTTTTACTTATCTTCTTTATTTTTGTTTATTTATTTTGATATATAATTGCATGAGAATCGTTTGAGGCATAATGTGATTGTTGGATGAGCGGGATATGTGTTCCCCTTTTGTGGTATATCGGATGGAAACCCGGACGTAAATTCCATAGCCGATTCTGAATGGACGGTAGTATGGTCTGCACTCAGGATACAATGCCACGTACCACTTAGGATACACATCTCTCGTCTCATCCAAACTTGTATTTGAGCATGTTATAGTCTTTAGGTTATTCGTTTATTATTTAAAGCATGGTATAATTTAGTTGTTATTTATTTGTTAAAGCATATTTAGGTTGTTCCTTATACATAGTATTGGTTTATGATGTGTTAGGATAATGATTTATGCATGTTGATTTAATGGTTCAATATGCTCGTTGTGTTACATTGCGTGGAATTATTTGGATGAAAGCATGTTAGATCTAAGTACCCTTGAGCATGATTATTGAGTAGACTTGGTTAGTTCATTGCACAAATTATATCATCACAGGTGACATAAGTAAGGGACCATTCCGAACCCAACGGTTTGAGGTCTTCCCTTGCGAGGGGTGAGTGCGGCCTTAAATCTTTGTCCCGGTTCACACCGGGTGGCGACTCCATGTTATTTCGTACTTCCCAACTAGGCCGCGAGCCTAGAACAGCGTCGCCCAGGTTCTGTTGTCTACAGTCTGGCGACTCCACTGGGGATTTAGAGAATCGGCCTCGAAATCATGTCTTGTGATGTGTATAATTTGTGCATTAGTTGACCATTTCTATAGTGGGTTGAGGGGGTTAATCAAAGGCTTCGTTGAAGCTAGGTGATGGTTGGGTGTCTTCCTTCACTCACTACCCTTCGGGGAAAAGCTGTGAAGGCACCTAGATAAATCATTACTTGTAGCTCGTTGTGACATACTAGTTTGGAGGACTCGTTGTTTATTCCTGACACCAAGCGATAAGAGCCTAAGGGGCTTGGGTACTTAAGAGAGCCTCGCTCCACCTTCCCTCTGGGGAATCTACAACGGGAAATCCATTCGACAGTTAGTCACACACCGTAACTCGTTGGCACGTACCGTAAGGTATAAAAAAGGGTGCACTCAATTGGTCGCTTGAACCCTTGAGTGGGGAGTCCTAGTTGTGGGTAATCCTTCGTCAAACGAGAGCCTTTGTCCGCGCCCTGTGAACCCACTTGTGAAACTTAGCCTTGAAAGAACCGGTAGTTATTTATTTTATGTTTGTGTGTTGGACCGCCGTCATTTGGATCCAGTTGGACCTTTTGTCAAAAGATGTGAACTTGTTGGGCCATTTAAACTTGGGCAAGTTTCTGTCCTTTTACAGTTGGGCCAAAAGCTTCTAAAATGCCGGTGGGCCACTTTGTGAATGGGCCTTTTATCATTTGAAGTCATTTAGCCATATCATTGTAAAGTGTAAACCTGTTGGGCCTTTTCAACTGGGACAAGTTTGCACCGCGCAATGGTGTGATTAAATACTTTAAAATGATAATGGGCCAAGTAGATTAAAGTTTCTTTTTATAATTTTATCTATTACATGCATCGCACATATATGCACTGACACATAGCCTTAAGAGAGACAACATAGATTCCCGTTGGGTTAGAGAAGAGGGAAGATTAGTCAAAAGACCTTCAGCGAATATGAGTGAATCTGTCAACGAGGGGTCTAGAATGGATCAGATGGAAGCTAACTTCACCAAGATAACTGAACAACTGCAAGCCCTGATTGCTGCCATGTCTAATATGGTTGTGCCCCGTGCTGCGGGAGGATCTGAGAATGAAAGACGGGAGAGCCCTCCGAACGGAGTGAACGATGATGCTCCGGTATTTGATGATGATCTGGCTGACTATGCCGCTGGTAGGATAGCCGGAACTCAGGCTGAAATGCAAAGGCTTCGTGATCAGATGGAGTCTGTCACCCGTAAGCTGAGGGGGAAGCATGAGGATCTACTGGATTATGAATCAATGACCTTTGAGGAGCAGTTGCCCGCACAGTTCAAAATGCCCGACATCGTAAAGTTTAATGGGAATGGGGACCCGAGGGTCCATTTGCGACAATATGTCTCGGTGATGAGTTCGGTTGGCCTGTCTCAGTGCCAAGTCCAGAAAATATTCGGAATGTCACTCGAGGGTGCACCTGTGGTTTGGTATCATAGCCTTGAGAAGAAGGTTAAAGAAGATTGGAGGGAGTTGGCTGATGCCTTCTTGAAGCAGTATGTAACTGACTTAGAGATCGACTTGTCGCTCCTCGACTTGGAGAATACTAAGCAAAAGCCTGAGGAGAGCTTTAAAGAGTATGTTGACCGCTGGAGAAGCCAGCTCTTGAAAATGCAGACCAGGCCTTCTGAGAAAGATCAGATCAAAATGATCATCAAGGGGACTAAACCCTCGATTTATGGTAAGCTCAGAAGGATGACATCGATGATTGCAGACTTCCGCCAGTTAAGGGAGACTGTAATGGATATTGAAGAGGAGGAGACTGAGAACAGAAAGTTCTTTAGTTTGAGCAGGAGGACTGTCGGAGGATCCTCAGGTGCTAGCCTGTTACTGCGGAGGTTGCGGCCATAAGGAATAGGCGTTTTTCTAACTTGGGCAGACCTTTGTCCAAGGTACTGGAGAAGCTACTGAGGCAATGGCTGTTAAAACCCCTAGAACCAAAACCACTCCCAAATCCTCCCCCGTCAAACCTAAACATGAGCCGTTTCTGCCATTTTCACCAACAGCCTGGCCATGACACCGACAACTGTGCCTGGCTTCGCCATGAAGTCCAAGACCTAATAGACTCCCGAAAGATCCCTGACCCTGAAAAAGAACAACCAAACACTCACCGCAATCCTCTACCCAATTATCACTCTGTTCCCCCACCTACTTACATGATCAACTCTGGCCTACTAGAAGACCTTGTCCTCCAAACCTTTGACCAAACAGCCTTTTGCCTCGGTATTTGGGACAGTAATAGTGAAGATGAAGCGGAACAGAAGAAGGATTTCTGGGAAGACTTCTCAAGTGGTGGTGAGGAAGAAGAAGTAAAAGGCATGACCCGGAGTGGGCGCTTTTACAGTGATACTGTTGAAAAACGGAAAGAAGTGCTAACAGACGGCTGAGAAGTGACTGAGAATACTGAGCCTGTCGAAGGAGATGTGGTGTTGAGGCAACTGAAGAAAACCCGAGCACACTTAAGCATCTGGGAGTTGTTATGTGCATCTGGAGAGCACAGGCGGGCCATGGTGGAGGCTCTGAGCAAAATAGTGGTACCTGAGGACGCTAATCCAGCAATGTTTGTGGGGTCAGTGCAGAAAGAGGCTCAACATATTACTTTCTCTGATGAAGAACTCCCGGCTGAAGGAAGAAACCACAACAGGCCTCTTTTTATCCGAGCTGAGGTAAGGGGCAAGAAGACTTCTTGTGTGATGGTGGATGATGGCTCTTCCATCAATGTGTGCCCATTGAAAATTCTGGCAAGGTTGGGTATTAAGCCAACTGAGTTGAGCCCTTCTAACATGACTATCAAAGCCTATGATGATAGTAAACGAGGAGTCGAAGGTACTTTTGTCGCAATGGTCAAGGTTGGCCCAGTAGAAGATGAAGTTGAATTTACAGTGCTGGACATCCCAGCCACATTTGCCTTACTATTGGGAAGGCCTTGGTTCCACGGGCTTGGAGGGGTGCCCTCTACTCTACATCAGATGATTAAGTTCCCATATGGAGGGGAAATTGTCACCATACGAGCTGAAGTGGATAATGTTGTAGCCACCTTGGAAATACAACCTTTTACGAGGTTCCAAGTGTCAGCAACTTTTGAGGAGTGGGTGGATCCCAAGGTAGCCCGGATTATGGAGAAAATGAAATTTGAGCCAGGTCAAGGTTTGAAACTACCAGATTTCAAGGGACATAATACTCGGAAGGGCTTGGGATACCGTTCTGATGATGACAAGCCAAAAGCCAAGAAGAAGGGGCTGAAGTTGATGGAATGCTTCGTCAAAGCATCGGGGTATCAAGGAGAGCCTGAACCTGTAGAAGTGAACGGGATTGTTGTGCCAGGGTTCGAGATCTTTCCGGACATGTTGGGAGAAAATCCGCTGGTTGAAGAAGTGAAGAAAGAAGAGTGGGAAGAAGAACTTATGAAGTTGGAGACTCTGACTCTCGAAGAAGACGAGAAATTTGAGAGGGATCCTGTTGTAGAGGGAGAAATATCTGTAGAGGATGAAGATATTTTCCTTCCAGATTTGTTTGAGTGTACTCCTTCTATTATTGGCAATAAAGACAATAATTTTGCTTACTTGACTGAGTCTCCACTTTCTAACTTGCATGACTTAAGGTAACCTTCCTAGCAACACTGAACCAAATCTGAGGAACATGGGGAAGGAGCAGTGTCATGCCATCATGTTAAAAAGCGGTACTGAAATCAACAAAGATGTTGGAGCCAAAACAACTGCTGAGGAAGTTCTAAAAGAAACAAAGCAACAGATGGAGGAAAAAGAAGCAAAGGAAAAAGAACAGATCACTCCACCTCCACCTTTTCCTCAGCGTCTTCAGAAGAATAAACTGGACAAGCAATTTGCTCGATTCTTGGAGGTGTTCAAAAAGCTGCATATCAACATTCCTTTTGCAGAAGCGTTGGAACAAATGCCCAGCTATGCCAAATTTATGAAAGACATTCTTTCACGAAAACGGATATTGGGAGATTATGAGACAGTAGCATTATCAGAAGAATACAGCGCCATTATTCAGAGAAAACTTCCTCCAAAGTTGAAAGATCCTGGCAGTTTCACTGTTCCTTGCACCATAGGAGAACATAACTTCGGTAAGGCTCTGTGTGATTTAGGTGATAGTGTTAACTTGATGTCTTTTTCTATTTTTAGGAAACTGCAGATTTGAGAAACAATGCCCACTTCAGTCTCACTACAACTTGCTGATAGAACGCTCGTATTTCCGAGAGGTGTAGTTGAAGATGTGCTAGTCAAGGTTGACAAATTCATTTTCCCAGCAAATTTTATTGTCCTTGATATAGAGGAAGACGCAGACGTGCCAATCATCCTCGGGAGACCATTCTTGGCTACAGGTCAAACCATTATTGATGTACAAAAAGGAGAACTAACCATGAGGGTACATGACCAAGAAGTAACATTCAATGTTTTTAAAGCCATGAATTTCCCGGATGATGAGAAAGAGGAATGTTTCAGACTTGATGTGATACATAGTACCGATCAGAACTCTGATGAAAGACAAAGTTCTACTGAAAAACTTAAAACATGTCAATTACCTGTGGAGCCTGAAGATAAAGCGCACTGCGTACTGAAGAAGCCTATTCTTGTACTACAAGCAACAGAAGAGAAAAAAGTTCCACCAGCTCAACGAATTGGAGGAATTTCACATACAGCCTTTTGAGTATGCCAAATTGTACAAGAAAAAGCCAAGGAAAAGACATGATGAGAAGTTAGTGCGCATACAACTGGAACCAGGGCAGAAGGTACTGTTAAACAAATCAAGGGTGAAATTCTTCCCATGGAAGCCAAAATCACGGTGGTCAGGTCCATTTATGATCACCAAGGTTTTACAAGACAGAGCCGTTGAGATACATGATTCTGACTCCAACAAAACTTTCAAGGTTAAAAACAAGCGTGTCAAGCACTAATGGGGAGAATCATTTGAGCGACAAAAAGAAAGTGTCACACTTTCAGATCCAGCCTAACATTCGAGAAGTCACATCTAGCTGACGACTTTAAACTTAGCGCTAGCAGGGTGGCAACCCATGCAATTTTTGTATATATTGTGATTTGGTGTGATTTAATTTGGTGTGTTTATTTTTTGCAGATTAAGTCCTTTCACGATGGAAGAAGCTCTCGCAAATCTTCACAAGCAATTTCCTTCTCTCCCTCAAAAATATCTGATTAAAGTTTATAAAGCTCGTTTGGAACGGATGAGACTACTGATGATCAAAGGTATTCCTACTGACATTCGTTGGATTATTGAAGCATGGGTCCGATTGGCAGGTGAGTCTTCTGACTCTTTTATTTCACATCTGTCTGGTTTAGGAAGGAGCACTTATGCTAAAAAGAGAAGAGCCAAAAGAATGTGTGTTTGTTATAAATGTGCTCGCATGTTTTGTAATACTCGTTGTCGTTCTTTAGGAATTGTGTCTGATAACCACGAAGATAAGATTAACTTCATTAGGGATGGCTTGAGTAAGGAGTCTTTGGATGACATATCTAAAACTCTTGAGACGCATCCCAGTGGATGTGTATATCACGAGATTCGTGTGTTATACGCATAATTCCAAAAGGATAGACAATTGTTAAGTCTCGGGAATCTGACTCAAAAAGACCTTGTTTGCCAATTTATAAGAAAATTGGTTGGGAAGCTTGTCCCTGACGCATAGACGTCAATCAAGCCGCTACTTTTCTTGTACATATTATATCTCTTTGTCTTTTCCTGATAATTGTGATTTGTTTTGTTGTTTTCTTTTATTTTCTCCGACAGGATCCAGACCTTTTTGACTATCACAATTTATTTTACTGTTAAACTAATAATTGTCATTTGGCAGGTACTAGTGCTATTATTTTACTCACCCTTTTCAGGTATTATAAATTTGACTCATCATTGCACTTTTGAAGACATCCAGAGTAAAACATGGAAGCCACTTCAAGAAGACGAGTTGAAAACATCTGTGTGTTTTGCGGTAGTAGTGTTGGTACTAAACCACAATACGTAGAAGCTACACAAGAATTGGGTCGAGTCATTGCAGCAAGGAATATGCACTTGGTATATGGCGGAGGCAATCTTGGACTAATGGGGATCATTTCAAAGGCCGTACAGGAAGGAGGTAGTAACGTTTTAGGAATCATCCCAAAACCCTTGGCAGAGGAAAATCTTATTGGATCATCAAACGGAGAGGAACTTATTGTGCCAGGTATGTCTGAATGACTGGTAGAAATCATTAACCGTGCTGATGCTTTTATTGCTTTGCCAGGTGGCTTGGGTACATTGGAGGAAATTTTTACAATGTTATCTTGGGCGAACCTGAACATACACCAGAAACCGCTTGGACTGTACAACGTTGAAGGATTTTATGATTTTCTTTGTGTGTTTCTTGATGATGCTCGAAGAAATGGGTTCGTGTCAAAACCTTTGAAAGAACTACTCTTTACTGCCAGAACTGCTCCGGATCTAATTGACCAACTCTTAGCCTATGAACCACAAGTTGACCCCATCCTTTCAAAGATAAATTGGTCCGAGGACGATCGTGGTAAGAGGTGTCGTGTTAATCTGGATCTTAACCTTTAACTTTTCGTGTAGAATTTCAGCTAACCAGGTACAATCTTCTAAACTCTTCTTCTACTGTTTAAGACATTGGGGACAATGTCTCATTTAGGTTTGGGGGAGGGAATTAGTTGATTAGTATCTTCTTTTTAGTTGTGTGTTGTTTTTATTTTTTCAAAATTTTTCGAAAAATATAAAAAAATTGAAAATTTTTCAAAAATTACAAAAATACTTTGCGTTTTTGTGTTTTTATTTTGACTAAAAAAAAGGTGAAATTGGTAAGAGATAGCTGAGTAAGGATTTTCCACTTCTGAGACGTATCTCAAACCTATTTCGAAACAAGTTAATTTTTGTTTATTTCATTTTAAATTATTTAATTTGTAAATTCTCCATAAAACGGACTAAAATTGATCTTCATATGCTCAGTTGACAGGTATTATCAACATACATGGTAACATACGGACATGAGCTATTATTGAAAAGTTTGTAATATTTAGTGCTCTAGTTTAATTGGAGGAAGCATCTCAGAAAGTGATGGAGTAAAAAAAAATTAAAAAAAAAAAAATCTGAGATCCGAGTTATTAAGTCTGTAAGGGGGTTTTAACACCTAGTACCCTAAAGCCAACTGGTTTGGGAGTCACTGGCCCAAAGCTCGCTACATGGATCAAAAATGTTGTAAAAATATATATATATCTAAAGTCTGAGTAATTAAGTCCGTAGGGGTGTCTTAACACCTGGTGCCCTAAAGCCAACTGGTTTCGGAGTCACCGACCCAACACTCGCTACATAGACGAATGGTATTGTATATAAATAAAAAAAAAATAGAGAAAAATCAAAGAAAGAAATAAAAAAAAAATCAGAAAAATTATTCCATTGCTGCAAAAAGGTGTGAATTCTGATAAAACTTTAGGACAAAAATATTACTCTCTTATCAACTATACTTGTGACTGTTGTGGGCAAAAATGAGTTGTTTAATATTTTGTTAGCTGTGTATATAGAGAATGGTAAAAAAAAATGATCGGAGAATTTACTTATTTGGTAATTTAGAAAGAAACAAAACAACTAGTAACTTGGAGTACAAGTTTCACCTGATTAGTCACTAACTTTCTTTATTCTCTTTTCTCTTCTCTTTTTGCTTTTGTGTGCATTAGTTTTACTACCTTTTTACTTTTGTAAAATGTTTGTGGGTATCATTGCTGTTAACCCTCACGAGACTACAACTCGTCCACTAGGGACACCTAGGGGTTTAAAAGCTTGTTGCATACGCTAAATGCAACCGTGATCCCTACGAAAATGGCTTAGTTTAATTTTTTTTTTGTTTTGCTCGAGGACTAGCAAAATGTTTGGTTTGGGGGTGTGATGAGCGGAAAATATATCAATATTTACCGCCCCTTTAACTTAATATTTTGTTTAGTTTCTCGGGTTTGATGAACGTTTTGATGTGTTTTAGTTTATTTTGCAGATAAAATAATATCGGGTCTCAATGAAATCATTTAGGACGAAATATGGGTCAAATAAGGGCAATTATGGGAGTTGATATTTTAATTTTGGAGATTAGAAACTTGAAAAGGCGTTTTTGACAAAGTGCAGTTTTGGAAATTCCAATTTTGCACATCTGTCGTATTTTGGGCATAACATTTTACTCCGATATCGAATTGAGCTGATTCAAGTGCCAAATTAAATAAGACTCAAAGATCTACAACTTTGAAAGACAACATATTTTCGAATGCTGAAGATTTCATGACCGAAATTGATGAACCATCCAGAAGTGTGTTGTGTGTAATTATTAAAGTCATTTTCAATCATTTTCAAAGCAAAAAAAAAAAATTAATAAATAAATAATAAAATTATCAAATCATCACCAAACATGATAAGCAATTAGTGGAGCAATTAATAATGGATTTGGTGGAGTAATTAGTGGAGAAATTAATAATAGATTTGGTGGAGAATTTGATGGATGATTTGATGGAGGCAAAATTTTGCCTATAAATACCAAGCCATTTCATTTGTAAAATTCATACTTTCTTCTTTGAAATTCCTAAAGAATAAATAAGAAGATTGTATCTTGTTTGTTTATTTACAGCTTTCAGTAATTAATTTCCGCTTTCGCACTTTCTTTTCTTTATTTTTCAGTTTTTACTTTCCGCAATTTACTTTTACGCACAATCCTTTCCTTTCTTTACTTTTGCAGTTTTTATTTTTCAAGCAATGAGGAGGTAATTCCCCTTTGCTGGGGTGAAAAGTAAAGCTTTTATTATTGCTATTTAGATTAATCTCCCTTAATTATAATAAATAAACTATTTAAAACTTGACTTAATGAGGATACCGCTATATTGGCCGGTTGGTAATTAATTATAAATTAGTTTTAACCTGACTAAGTATGGATACCGCCTGGTTGGTCGGTTGGTAATTAATTATTAATTTGACTTAATCAGGATACCGCCTATATGGCTGGTTGGTAATTATCATGCAAAGTTAATATATTATATTAAGGGAGATATCTAAAATAGTAGTAATAAAAATTGATCCTCTAACCCCAACATTTTCTTTTATTGTACTTTTACTTTATTTAATTTCAGTAATTTACTTTATGTCTTTTATTTTATTTAAATTTTTACTACCCGTAAATATGTGTCGTAACTAAGCCAGTTATCTGGGGTTGTGATGAAATCCAATATCACTGGTTTATAAGGGGTTAGATTATAGCTTGGGTAATATAAAGGTTTATTTATTGAGTCTTAATCTTAATGCTTTTTATTAACTGGCCATTAATAAAATTGATTAGGTAAACTTAAAATGAACTTGGAAAAGGGATTTTAGGTTAAAGACCTTAAACTCAATAGCCCACGATCTTCCTTGAGGATAAATAACCCTTTAATAGATTTCGTTACAGGATAGGAATATACCTGTCGGGCGGGGGTAGCCATAATTGGAACTTAAACTTAATGAATCCAGGTAAATTGGTTGACATAGACATATGGTTCAATTGGGTTATATTGGGTATTTGTAACCGACCATCGGAAGAGGCTTTTACATAATTTAATGTTCCAAGTTAATAAATTAATATATTACCCAACTATAAGATAACCACTTCATCTTTAAATAATATTGGAAAGATTCACAACCCTAGATAGTTTTTAATATTGAATTTTCTTAAACCTACTTTCAAGCAATTTTATTTTCTTTTTTTAAATTCAAAATCTTCACCTTTTCAAATCAATCAAACAACCTGTTAGATACTAGCAATCATTTGACCTCATAAAATTAATAGATTAGATATTAAGTCCTCGTGGGATCGATACTTTTTATACTACTTGAACGATACGTGCGCTTGCGTTATACGCGTGTGTAAGCACCGGTCAGTTTGCTACAGTAAATCGAGCTGGCACGGGGACCAAATGGACCTACGGTTTCGAGCTCCAATAATTTCGAAATATTAATTAAACTCTTTAATCAAATATTTTGAATTATTAACTCCGCGTTATTCTACTAAAAACTCGAAGTTGAACTCCCGTTACCGTAGACGGATAAAATAAACCAAATAATTTCGGTGTCCATCGATATAGTCATTACATATGGATATAGCCATTCACGAATATCTCATAAATATAGCTGGGTCAAAAGTCTATTAAACCCCTCTAAATATTTTGTCTCTTAAGCACCATTGATTTTATAATGAACAATTAATTCATAAGAATTATGAATATAAAACTTTCTATTCGTAATAGAAAAGTTGAGCGCTCATATTGTTCAAGTCCTGAATCAACTCTTAAAAAAGATATTCTTCTGCTTCTCGTAAGAATGAATGAATTCCATATCTATGTAAGACGTTCCCAGCTACACACCAAACCATATCCCAAAAATACGTAGTTATTGGCCGGGAATGCAACACCAACCTCACCATAGTAAATTAAAGGACATAGCTTGTCATGCAGGAGTTCGTAGTACACTCAAGATTAAGATTGAATCCATGTATGACCATCTATTAGATAAAATGAATTTCTTCGGTTAACAGATATTAAAAGAAATTCGTATTTATGCGAGTCCAATCCTATATGATCTCATCATACAACGTGCCTCCATTCCCATGTCACTACATGAACGATCTTGGATCAAGGTCGCCATACAAGTATAGAATGGACCGCAGCTATAGATCAACCACAAATAAAGTACCCTCTTTGTTTGCTCTCTACGGACTATTTAGATTACTAACTTCAGACATAAACCCTCTTGTGCATCAAACATACGCTAAGTCTAAAGGTACAATAGTAATCAAGGTAAACAAGACAATAGGACAATATGCGATGTAAATCAAACAACTTTGATAAAATGAATAATGCATTTATTATTTTTACAATGATCAATTCCGTTTTACAATATATGAAGCTTTAGGACATAAATCCCAATACTATTTTCTCTTCATAACAATAATAGCTTCAAATAAAATAATATCATTAACATTTGAACTTTCAACATGCTCATATAGAGTACCAACAATATTCGAACATTCAACAAAAAATAAATTTATTCTAGGATAATAAACTTCACTAAAAATATTTGTTGCATCATTAAAAACTTTTAAAAATTTTCAAAAATATCTCATCGAATAGACAACAATGTTATGTGTTGAATATGTTGGGAAAAAAATTACATAATATATCTTTGTATTGAAAAGCTTGAGTTAAAAGAAAATAAGTTGAATTCCAACGAATTAGAATATCTCGTGAAAATTTTACCGATTTAACACCATTTAATTTATAAAACTTGATCCATTCTCTCCTGATATTAGAATATGACCAAATACAATTAAGTGCAATCTTAATAGGAATAATGTGATGTTCTAAATAAGTCAGACCATCTTGAACACATAAATTAAGGACATGACATGTGCAACAAACATGAAAAAATTGATCTTCTAAATTTAGTTGGCATTTTTCTTTTAAATCTCTATTTGATATACTATTTGCAGTTGTAATATCAAACCAATTGTTAAAATTTTACCTAATAAATCATATTCATAAAAAATTACTCTAATCATTTTATAAATATTTTGTGCAGTATGTTGCTCATCAAAAACTCTAAATGTAATAAGTCATTTTTTTCTATGTGCCATGATGCATCGATCAAATGACAAGTCACACCCATGTATGAATGTGTTTGTCAATGATCACTCCAAATATAAGAACAAATAGAAAGACAGCCTTTAATATCTTTAAATATTTCATTTAAAATAAGTTTATCATCTTTGTATAATTTAAAAATTTATTGTTTTATTATATTTCTAGACATTTTACAGGCAGCATGATTTAAAGCATTTCGAACATAATTAGTAAAAGTAATTTTTCATCAAAACTTAAAGAAATATATCTCATACAAGTAAATTTAGCAAATTCTTCTCTATTTTTAGCATCAAAATATTTAAGTAAATCTAAAGAACTCTTACCTCTATTAGATGAAGTGTACCTGCCCATTTGAGTTTGTGTTGTATCAAGTCCAATTTCAACGGCATGATATTTATCCAAGTGTTTGCTCATATTTTCATAGTCGCCAGTAAATTTGTAAGATATAGCACAATAGTTGCATATTGCTCTTGGACCTTCATTTTCAGTCTCGACTAAATGAAAATGAATTTTAAAAATATCGAAATATCGAGACTTAACTTCTCTTCTATGTGTACCGATATTTTAGCCGCTTTCTTGGGTTAGGACAGTGGACACGGTGTTCTCATATGAACTTGTCATTTTTTGTTAATATTAAAGGATTGCGAAATTAAATCAATCAGAGAAATTGAAGATGAAAGAAATGAGAATGAGAGAATTAAAAAAAATTGAGAGAATTGAGAATTGGTGTATTGAAGAAATGAAGTATGACCCATATTTATACATTATTTTTTTGATACATAAATTGCCCTTAAAACTAATTGTTTTATTAATGCTATTAAGGATACCTTAGTAATTTTATTTAATAATAATAATAAAAAAAGCAGCAGGGAGCCGTTGAACGGCTTCCTACTACTGTCTCAACGGCTACTAGTCGTTGGCCACAAACGCTTCCGGTTGGAACCGGATGCTTCCAACGGTTCCGGTTTGAACCGTTGGAATTGTCCGGTTCCTTTCTATTCGGATAAGGTAGAACTCTAACCGAACCGAAAAAATCGGTTCTGATTTCGATTCTGGAACCAATTGGAACTAGAATCGATCGGTTCTTCCTGGTTCGGTTTCGATTCCGAATCGAAATTATGCTCTGGTCTAAGTTTGTAGTATTTGGCCCAAAAGGCGTGAACAATTAACAATAAATATCTTGCAATCTTATTTCAGTATCGATAAACAATTTTGCTACGGCCTTCTTATTCAAGCTATTGTTAAAAGAATAATATAAATTATTCAAGAATCTAGCAACTTTATTAGAAACTAAAAAATGAAAAAGGAGAAAATAGACTCGTCCACAGTTCGTGTTCGTTGGTTCGGAATCGGAATCGAACTAGATGAATTCATAAGATTATGGTTCCATCTGATTCCGGTTCGAAAATCAAAACCGAATCGAAACTCATTTCGATTCGTTTACGGTTCCACATAATTTGGAACAGTAACATTAAGATTCGGTCCAGTTTCGATTCGGAATCGGAAGCAAACCGACTTTTTTATTTTTTCCCCCTAAAAATAAGGAATCAAACCGATTTTTCTGGTTCTGTCCAGTTATACGATTCCAAAAAACTGAAACAGTAGAATCGAACGGTTCGATTCGGTTCCGAAATGAATAGCTCTAGGAGAAAAGAATAAAACCACACTAAATCAATTAGAATTATTTGTGATTTATTCAATAAACTTAATTAAAAAAAAATTACTGAAACAGAGCAACCCAGGAACAACAGATCTCAATTGGATTTAAAAAAGGAAAACAAAAATAAAAAAAAAATCAAGCCCATCAAATTTGAAATCACACGAACAAAAATTTCATAAGATTCAAATATACCTGAAATTGCAAATCAGAGTGAGACTTCGATGCCGGGTGTCACGGTCCTAGGATCAGACTAGGATGTGCAGTCACTTTACAAAGGAGCTCATGGCTCGGGACATCGGTTTAAGGTCGTAAAGGGTTATATGTACCCTTCATGTACCCTTGTACTGGTGAGTTTCCATCCGTGAGGCCTTATTCGGAAGTTTGCCTGGAGATTTAGAAACGTGCTCGCTTGCCGCTAGGAGCTGGCCTAGTTGTGCAACATTGTGAAGGAGCCTGTATTTCGGAATGTCGGATTGAGCTTGCTCCAAGGCCTAAGTAACTCTTATGGGTAGATGTACTGGGAATTTCTCACCCGTGGGGTCCCATTCTGAAGTTTGGCGGGAGATTTTGAGATACTCTAGCTTGCCGCTAGTCGTTAGCCTAATTTGGTGCATTGTGAAGGAGCTAATGACCCGGGGTGTCAAATCGAGTGGGACCAAGTTCCAAAGTGAATCTTATGGTCACTTGTACTGGGAAAACTTCAGCCCCAGAGTTGGATTTCGAGATTTGCCGGGAGATTTTGGCAGTAGGCCCACTTTTGGGTCTTTTCCGCTAAAGTGGGGGTGTTGTGGAAACTCATCAAGACGAGCTCGTTTAGGGACGAGATTTTAACCCAAAGTCGCTTATATGGTGGCTTACTGAATGCCCAGAAGAGTTCCTGAAAACTCCTCTTAAGATAGATTTTAGAGGGGGGTGTGACAACTCAAGCGCTAGGTGCGTATACTGGTGAGACATGTGCAATGTCTTTAAAACCTCTTTAGGGGGGAAGCCTAGGTGAACCTTGGGAAGGGCCAAGGGGGCTTCGGTGGTCTTGGGGCTTTAGCCGTGAACCCTCTCGCCCTTAGACAACGTTGGGACAATGATGTATTGTCGAGATTGAGTTGGCGGGAAAATGCCATATTTTATATCCGGTTGTGCTATTCGAGTGCCGGGTCCCGGTGTTGAACGGGCCCGCAAGTGTAAGCGTTGAGATAGCTTGTGAGCTTTCATAAATCAATAAAATTACGGGTCTGTTCCATCCCCAACAATGGGAACTTAAGGACAGAGGTTTTGAGAAGGCTGACTTACATGGGACGTGACGGTAGTAAGTGACGCACGAGCCCTTTTTCCGTTAAGGAAAAAGTTGGCTCGTGACAGTTGGTATCAGAGCCCTAGGTTGGGCACGTGGAATGTCTACGGATGTGGGTAGACGTTGTTGAGACGATGTGAACATCGTAAGGCTAGTGTGAAGCCTCGATAGAGAAACGGCTCGAGAGGAATCCGGGAGAGTGCGTGTTGGTGCACGCAGGGAAGTATAAATCCCAAATTGAGATGGATGGATGTAAGACAATGTGAGAGCACTTGAGAAGTGCTAGTTTCATATGAGGTTGGCTCGGGTGTAGCCAAAATGTTCGGGTAAGACCCGAAATGGATGCGAAACTTGTCTACGAGAGACAAGCAAGTGGTCTGCACATCATGAAGGTGTGAGAGATATTTGGGGTGTACGAGAAACACCACGAGGGTGCCGATGTGATATTGGCATGAGTATATGTGTACATGAGAACCCGATGCGGGGTTGGGCGAAGTTGTGTGGGGTCCAAAAGGGGCGTGAAACCCTTTTTCCCATGGCAGTTGAGTGCCAGAATGTGATAGAGAGTCGAGATGTGTAGTCCTCTTGTGTGAGGCAATGTCAGGGACCGAGTGTGAACCCGATACTCCGTGTGAGTAGTTTGAGAATATCTTGAGGAATGAAGCCTTTGTAAGGCTATGAGCAACAAGTTGTTTGGATTCATGTGATTAGGAATGCCATTAGCTTAAAAACTACGAGTAGCGAGTTGTGTGGATTCTCTATATTGGGAATGCCCTCAACTCAGGGCTACGAGTAACGAGTTGTGTGGACTCCCTAATGTGGGAATGCCAACAAAAGTGTGATGGCTTGAGACAGGCCAAAGTAAAAGTGGGGGAGTGAGCCTGAAATGAGTCAGGCATATCCCAAAGACCGATTGTGGAATGTTATAACCATTGTGTTGGTTACGTAACGATCGCGTGGAAGACAGAGGTCGAAAGGTTGTCCGCAATGTAACGTGCATGTAAAGGCAGAGTGCCTTTTGAGTTGGAAGTGCAATGATTTGCACAATGGTTGCATGTGAGTTGCAATTGTGGAGAGATGTGAGTGTGATCTCGGAAGAGACGAGATGCATGCGTTTTGGAGAATGCCTGTGGCATAAAACGACTATGTGTAGTCTAAATGAGAGGGCGTGTACGAGTTACACGAGTAATGGCCCAAATTCGTGACTTTGGTTTTTGAGTGAGTTTGAGAATGATGATTACTTCGAGGAAGTGATCTAGTGTCGAATAAAGTTTCGTGAAATGACCTTGGGAGTCAGCGTAGAATTGGCTAGAGTGCCAAAAGTGGGGTGGGAAACACCCGAGAGAGTTCTACGAGTTGGCTTGGTGCCTAAGAGTATAAGGTGAGATGACCAAGAGTGGTCGCTGGAATGGATTATAACGTGGGATGGAAACAATCCTATCTGCGACAGTTGAGTATCGAGACAATTGAGAAGCTCATGACAGAGCAAGCGACCCTGAGTTATGTGTGAGAATGAGATAGTTGCTAGTGATATGAGAGCAACTACGTGTGTCCAAGAGGGGACTAGTGGGAAATTAGCTCCACCATAGGCTAATTGTGGATCGGATGTGTGTTCATCTTCAGGAAACCCGATGTGCTACGCCGAGCGCCTTGAAAAACAGGTAGGCAGGGGGCCAGGGTGAAGTGAACAACCGATCTATTCATAAACAAAATGAACAAAACCCCTTTGTTTTTATCAAAACCCATTCACGTTTAAGTGTATGGCGTTTTTTTGTAAGAAGTTGCTGAATCAGAATTGAAAACTCGCGCACAAGAGCGTGTAGAAAGTAGTGACCGAAATCAGAAACACTCATGCACGAGAGTTTGTATGGAGTTGTGACTGAGACTGGACACAAAAAATAATACACAATCACGTGTGTGGAGTTGTTCCACATGTAATGATGGGGATTCCTAAAAGCTGCACGAATTATGTGTTGGGTTGATAATCCAACCATGGGCGGGAACTTGTGCCTAGTGACAGAGTTGAGCCATTATGTCAAAAACAAAGACTCATGTACGGGAGTGTATATGATGTTTTGTGTTTAGATATTGTGTGCCCAATTCTTTATAAAGTTGCATGATGTTACAAACGTGGACATGTAATTTCATTCGTTGAGATAAATGACATTGCAATGTCTTCACTGTGTGCCTTGTTTATAAGAATCGAAAGAGATTCGTGACAGATACAACTTGAGTTGCCATCATTGAGGACGATGATGAATGAAGTGGGGGAGGATGTTACAATCCTAACCCTCAAGTTATGCCATCGTCGAGGACGACGATGGATGAAGTGGGGGAGGATGTTACAATCCTAACCCTCAAGTTATGCCATCGTCGAGGACGATGATGAATGAAGTGGGGGAGAATGTCACGGTCCTAGGATCAGACTAGGATGTGCAGTCACTTTACAAAGGAGCTCATGGTTCGGGACATCGGTTTAAGGTCGTAAAGGGTTATATGTACCCTTCATGTACCCTTTTACTGGTGAGTTTCCATCCGTGAGGCCTTATTCGGAAGTTTGCCTGGAGATTTAGAAACGTGCTCGCTTGCCGCTAGGAGCTGGCCTAGTTGTGCAGCGTTGTGAAGGAGCCTGTATTTCGGAATGCCGGATTGAGCTTGCTCCAAGGCCTAAGTAAATCTTATGGGTAGATGTACTGGGAAGTTCTCACCCGTGGGGTCCCATTCTGAAGTTTGGCGGGAGATTTTGAGATACGCTAGCTTGCCGCTAGTCGTTAGCCTAATTTGGTGCATTGTGAAGGAGCTAAAGACCCGGGGTGTCGAATCGAGTGGGAACAAGTTCCAAAGTGAATCTTATGGTCACTTGTACTGGGAAAACTTCAGCCCCAGAGTTGGATTTCGAGATTTGCCGAGAGATTTTGGCAGTAGGCCCACTTTTGGGTCTTTTCCGCTAAGGTGGGGGTGTTGCGGAAACCCATCAAGACGAGCTCGTTTAGGGACGAGATTTTAACCCAAAGTCGCTTATATGGTGGCTTACTGAATGCCCGGAAGAGTTCCTGAAAACTCCTCTTAAGATAGATTTTAGAGGGAGGTGTGACAACTCAAGCGCTAGGTGCGTATACTGGTGAGACATGTGCAATGTCTTTAAAACCTCTTTAGGGGGGAAGCCTAGGTGAACCTTGGGAAGGGTCAAGGGGGCTTCGGTGGTCTTGGGGCTTTAGCCATGAACCCTCTCGCCCTTAGACAACGTTGGGACAATGATGTATTGTCGAGATTGAGTTGGCGGGAAAATGTCATATTTTATATCCGGTTGTGCTATTCGAGTGCCGGGTCCCGGTGTTGAACGGGCCCGCAAGTGTAAGCGTTGAGATAGCTTGTGAGCTTTCATAAAAATAAAATTACGGGTCTGTTCCCTCCCCAACAATGGGAAATTAGGGATAGAGGTTTTGAGGAGGCTGACTTATACGGGACGTGACCGTGGTAAGTGCCGCACGAGCCCTTTTTCCGTTAAGGAAAAAGTTGGCCCGTGACACCGGACACCCTTTCATTTCTATTGTGAACCATTGAGTTCGAATTGATCAAACCAAGAGCCGATTTTTTATTTTTTATTTTTTTTTTTGCCCTTTTTAATATCTTTCCTATGTTATATATTGCTTTTAGTTCTCGGATTTTGGGTCTAAAACCAAAAATAAATAAATAAATAATAATGAGAGCAAATGAAAAAAAAAAATCTATTAAAGAATGTAATAAGCAATCACATCCGTCAAAATTGATTACAATTATTCTTCCTCTTTCAGACAACAGAATTAAAGATGAGTTGTTCCGTACCTTACTCGTTTGGGTCGTGGCGCATTGAACAACTCCATGTACTTCCCCCCATTATTTTGTCACCATTTTATCACTAATTCGTATAAATATCAATATTAGATATTAACAAACAACAATTATACATATAAAACCCCCCATGTAATTTTTTTCTTTTTAAAATCATTTACGATATAGGTACATAACAATTATATTAATGAAATTTAAAAAAAGGATAGTAAAAGAAATGTTACTGTTTTACTGCTTACAATTGGTTGGATAATGGGAAAGAAAAGAAGGTCATACACATTTATAAGGGCTTACACAAGTATAAAAACAAATAATATGTGTTCCCAATTATAATTGAATATTATGAACCTTACTCTCAATCGACAATAACTTTAATACAACAATAAATAAGTTTAATTAAGTAGATATCAACACGCTTAAAAAATGAGGATAGCCGAGATGAGAATGTTTAGATGGATGTATAGCTGAATCAGGAAAAAAATAGATAGAAATATAATAATTAGGAAGAAACTGAGTGTAGTGTCGATTGATGATGAGAAGATGAGAAAAATAAGATTAAGATGGTATGGACATATCCAATATAGTCTTTTAAGTGATCCGGTTATAAAATAAGAACAAATTGTCATATCATATGTCAAGTAAGGAATGAGAGTGCTTAAATTAATATGGACAAAAACTATAAAAAGACACATAAATTTTATGTTGTTTGGTTTGGTAAGTGGATATCACTACCTATATTCCACAAACAAACCCGTATATATCTATTGAAAATTATAAACGTCTTTGAACCAAAATTAGTACGCCTATCATTTTTCTACTCTAAAAATTGTTTAACACCCAAATACTTCTAAAAATCTCAAAATAAAATTACAACAAAACCAACATAAAATGTGTTTAATCGAAATTATCCCACGCATGGCGCGGGTTCTAAGCTATTTGTTTATTCATAGAAACTTTACTGAAGCAATAATCAAATTAAAAAATTAAAAAATTTGTAATATTAAAAAAATATTTTTGAGCAATGAAAAAAAATCATATAAACTAAACACTTACAAATCATACATAATATAAAGAGTGACATATTTTATGTTATCATTGTTAGAGTGTGTGCCCTAAAACCAGTTATGAATGTAATGGTTTAAGGCATATTGTTTGTAATATAGTTTATTATTTATTAATAAAAGACATTTGTTAACTACACATTATTACATCCAAATTTTATGTGTATGTCCTGAGACATTATGTCAAATGAATATCGTTAATCCAAAAGACGTTTGCGATTATAAGAGTCAACGGTATTTATATATGTCTCAAATTAAGTTCTTGGTAAAATGTGATTGTTATACAAGACAATAATATATCACTTGACCAATATTGTTGTGTGTCGCCTAGATTGGCATATGATGTTAATAGAATGAATGATGAATTTCATATCATAAGGACACAAACAATAGATATTTCATTAGTAGAATAAAATATCGAACACGACCACAGAAACGTAAGATCACATGGTAATATTATCTAAGGTCATTGATCTTCGTAATAATACATTAGTGTCGTCATATTCTTTGACCTGAGATCATATGATGGCTTGTGCGATTGTACTCTTGGTTCACTAGTATATCCTCATTCGACTATCCACGTCATTTGAATAAATACTAGATGGCCTTGAGCGATTGACGTACGAAGTCACGTATGCTTCAAGATGGGGTCTGATAGCTTTAATAATAAAAGAGATGTTTCAAGTAAACTCAAAGTTGTGGATATAAGTCTTTGACCAAAGTAGTCGATATCTTAGAGATATCAAATCCACAAGATAAAGTTTAAAGATATGTCAAGTATAAGGATGTTGCTTATCAAAAAGAAACGTCAGCAATTGTTGCTCCATGTTATTATTGCTAATACATATACACAAACAGTAAGCAACTGTTGCTCACATTGAAATTGCTAATATATATACACAGTAAGCAATTGTTGCTCACGTTGATATTAAGAATATATATATAAACAATGTGTTTTGCGTTTTCCTCTCTCTCGGAATAGTTCCAATTCATACCTAAAGACTTCAACATCCTAGAAAATAAAAGAGTTTCTTTTGTTCTCGAAAGTGGGAACGATTTGTTCGTAGAGGAATGCTAGTGTGCCAACTAGAGGTGTAACTCTTGGTGCACTATTACAAGAGAAAAATCAATGAGGATATTCAAAAGGCTCAAGAAATATCATAAACACATCAATGTATGTTTTATTATTAGTAAATTTTTATTTACATTGAGAAATAAAATTTGTTACATGCATGTTAAAATTAATATAGATTAATTTAATAGTAAATTGTTTACATCAACAACGACATAACCACGATCCTTAAAGTGGTTTTGGAAGAAAATTTTAAATTCCAGTCACATGGATGTTTCCGCGCTAACCCCAAAACATTACAGTGGTATCAGAGGATTTGAGGTTATGTCGTTTTGATGAAAACAAATTAAAGCATGTATGTGGGATCCTAATGAGAGCTGTTTGGTTAGGTTATTATTTTATGTTGATAAAATCGTTATTTTTGGCTGAAATTTTATGTTCAAATTAAAGTTTAGGTTTTGGAACTAGATGATATTCGAAAATAAGACCTTATGTGTTGGAAAATAGGTCAAAATGTTTTAAAGTAAAGTTTCATCGCGTTGGAAAACGCGTGATTTTGAGAACCGGTTACGCAAGTCCTGCTTATTTCGTTCTACGCGTAAAGGTTTCTTGTTTCTGCTCTAAAACTTTTATGTTGATCACTTTTCGAAATTTGCATCAAAAAGGTTTCCAAAATATTAATTTCCGTGAAAATCCTATGGCAGAGACTTGACTGCAATTTCGCGGGAGTCAGATTGTAATTTCCAAAAAAATTTATATATATACCCCAAGGTTTTCAGAAATCTCGAAATTGGCATAACCTCAGATTTCTCTCCACTCGACTCCCTTAGCCCAAACAGTTTTGGACGACCCCTATGTTAGGGTTGGTGCTTGGAGTGCCAATCCGGATCGTATTTATGTCCGATTCATAAATACGAGCAATTCCATTTTCCATAATATTACTAATTTAATGGTAGCACCCTTATCTTTTATACACTTATTCGATCTAATTACGATTAGATATCTGATTATGATTAAATCGAAACTAAATTTGGTTTAGTGATACGTGTATATTAGACAAAGACCTTAGGATTTACAATATAGTGTGCAGTTACAACGTAGTTTGTAATTGACATTGGGAAGCGCACTATAAGATATATATATCTTAAATAAAGTTCCTGGTCAAGATTTACTAACACGGGTCGGTTAGTAAAATCCGCTGAGACTAGTACATGTCGTATATCGTGACTTGGTCCGATGGTTTATCCCAGTGAACCATGAGTCTCGGGAGACTCGTATAGACATGTAGGTGTTTATTTGATAAGACACTGAACGACTTACTGAAGATTTCCTAATAGATGGTACACCAATGTCAATAGAAATCTTCACTAGTTGAGCGAACATAGTGGTCCTTTGACTTGAGATACCAGAGTGGGATATATGAGTTATCCTCCACGCTTTGATGGCAGTCACGTCACTGATCTATTCATGATCAGACCTCCGCCTATTCATTGGCTGTGGATTGATGCTCATAATATCCAGTGCATATCAAGATAGGATCCGTCAGTCCTGTGTACAGGGTATAGGCATCCGCACGTGTTTACGATCTAGTAAATCCGGCCATGGTTGTGGTACAACTTCATAAATTAGTTCTGAGTGTTATTTAGAGATCGTAAATTGAAAGTCGACTATATTATACCGAACGGGTTTGACGTTTTTATCTATACCCCAAGTATAATATGGATAGCCTGTGACGGAGGGATTATACGTATGGAATGACCTCGGCTTGCATAGTTTAGCGAGATTATCTGTGGTCGTCATAATCCATGAGTGGGTGGATTATGAACACAAAATTTGATTTCGTGATGGATAAACCTAAACTTAGAGAGTCCCACAATATGAAGTGTACTCGTTGAGCACTTGGGCAACGCGATATGAATAATACGGATTATTCATAATACTTCATCAGATTAAATGAGTTAATTCGAATCGTTTAATCGGCTAAACTAACACATGCATAAGGGCATTTTTGGTCAACAGTAATTAATATGTATTTGTATTTGATACAAAATTTGATTTGATACATATTAATTATTTGTCGAATGAGATTTTGACACATGTCATTAATATATGTATTTATTATTTAATGTAAATAAAATACATATATAATAATTATTATATTAATTAATTATTTAGATATTTAATTGTTAAATATTTGAATAATTAATTGATAAACTTTTTCATAATTATTATGAAATATGTTTAATTATTATTTGAACACATGGCATGTTTTTATTAAGCTAAATGTGTGTGAATTTGATTGGCCACCAAAAAGCTTAATATAATTTAATTAGATTAAATTGCAAAAAATGACCATAATACCCCTAAATGACGGCAATGCAATTTTAAAAAAGGGAAGTGTTTTCTTCTTCATTCTATTCTCATCCATGGCCGACCAAACCCCATTAGAAAAGCTCCCAATCTTGGTTTGAAGAAACTATGAAGAAATTGAAGAAAATCAAGAAAAAAAGGCGAAGGATTTAGGAGATTTAAGGTAATTCTTCGTAACCCTAAGCTTGGAAATTTAGTTTCTTATTTCTTGATGATCTAGAAAGGTTCTAGGGTTTCTTTAATTATGAAAAATTGGGGCTTTTGGTTGTGGATGATGGATTGGAAGTTATATTGCATGTGTGAAGTAGTTTTGGAAGTAATTAGTGTAATTATTGTCCAAATTGTTCATTTGATGACATGTTGTCATTCTAGAGTGTTATGACCACTCTTGTAATGCCTAGAATTGTTCTTGGATTGTTCATATGTGGTGACTTGATTTGGTGTTTTGATTAATTGATTTAATCTTGAAAAATTGGATTTAAATCATGAAAAATCTTCATTTTCGGTTCTGGATCAGATCTGTGCAAACTGGAAATTCTGTGATGAATTTGATGTCATATGAATGTATTGGATATGTTTTGGGAGTTGGAACAATTACCGAAAAGTGTTTCGGAGTTGAAATAAGCGAAAACGGCGAAAAACGGCGTTACTAGGTGACTTTTGAGCCAACCGGGTGACGGCTGTCCAAACAGTGAGTTTGTCACTGTTCGGGCAGCCCATGAACTGCCCTAACACTATTGTAGGGATTTTATGGCGAAAATCCGGTACGCAGCAGAATAGCGGAAAATCAAAATTTTCCGATTTCAAAATTTTTCTTAGATCAATTAAATAAACTTATTTATTTAATTATCCAATTATTAAATTCTGAAAAATTACACAAGAGATCAAATTTCTTGGTAATTACCGAATTACCCCACAACTTTGCATATTGATCATTTTAGTCCAAAAATTGTCAAATATAATTTTGGATGATTCTAAATCATTTCTAAAATGATTTCCAACAAGTCTAACTCATCAAAATTAGATTGCAACCAAATCCCCAAATTTTTTCTAATTGTCATGAGCACCCAGAAATTTCTGATTTTGCAATTTAGTCCATTTATGTTCAAAACATGTCAAGATCAAATCCAATCAACCCAAAATTTTACATGCATCATATACATACCATAATACATCACATATATGAAAAGCCCCAAATTTGGAAAGAGTTAAGAACCCTAATTTTACAATTTCACCAAATTGACCAATATTACCAAATCTTTAAAATCCAACACTTTAATTCATTCTTTACAACACCAAACAAGTCTCACCACTTTGAAATAACTCTAGAACAATTCTAGGTCACCAAGGAGTGGCTCAACAACTCTAGAATGGCAACAAGATTATCAAATAATCAAAAGAGGGCCATTGAAACCATTTTTAGCTCACTTTTTAACCATACATGCATACATCTTTCATTTGAGTTCATAATCAATTAAAACAAAAACTATAAGTAAAGAGACAACATCAAAGCAACACAAGATGAAGCTAAGCATGTTAGAAATATTTTTCATGTTGGAAGATTTGAAAGAAAACTTACAAATGCTAAATATTTCCAAGCTTTTATTATTTTCTCCAAACTTTTCTCTCAACTACTTTTGTATTTGTTTTTAGACTTATGAAACCCTTAACCTAATAAAATGAAACAAAACAATATATACCTCCTCCAATTTTGCCTTGACAGAATTTGGTAGTAGGAAAATATCTAGATATTAATTTTTGTTTCATTTAATTACCTTATGAACTTGCAAGCTTTATCATTACAACTTTAATGAATATTCAACAAGTCAACAATAGCAACTAAAAGCATTTCCATAAATATCATAACTTAGGATATTTATATTTTTAATTAATTTAATTATTTAACAATTAAATAATTATTTAAATACAAATATTTTAAATATATGTATTATATTTACATTATATATCAAAATACATATATATTTATAATATTAGTCAAATATCTCAATTTGACAATTAATTAATGTGTATTTGATAAAATCTATCATTAAATGCATATACAAAAAAATTAGGAAATGACTATTAGGTCCCTTCGTATGTATTTTTCGTTTAACCTTTAAACGACTTATAAATAATCAGTATTATTCATAAAAGTTGCTCTAGTTCTCTACGAGTATATTTCATTAGTGAGACTCTCTAGATTCAGGCATATCCGTCACGAAATCCAATTTCGTGTCCATAATTTACCCACCCGTAAATTATGACGACCACAGATAAACTCGCTGAATCATACAGGTCGAGGTCATGGAAAATGTATAATTCCTTCATCACAGGTATCCGGATATATCCCAGAGATATAGATTTAAACGTCAAATCTCTATAGGGACAATCCCGTCGATGATTCTATTAGCAATCTCTAAAAGAACACTTAGAACTCACTTCTAAAGTGTAACACATGCCCATGGTTTTTTATCTGATTGCTAAACATAAATGGACTACCTATGCTCTGTACACAGAACTGACGGATCTTATCTCGATACACACAAGACACCCTGAGGATCTATCCACACCCAACGAACAGGCGGAGGTCTGATCTAAATAGATCGGTAACATTACTGCCATCTAAGTGTAGAAGATGTCTCATGTGCCCACAATGTTGTCTCAAGTTGAAGAATCACAAATGCTACTCAACCCGAGAAGATTCTTATTGACGTTGGTGTACCATTCATTAAGAATCTTTGGTGAGTCGTTCAGTGTCTATCCGCTATAAACACCTACGCGTCTATACGAGTCTGCAAGACTCATGGTTCATTGAGAAACCATTGGAATCATATATTCCAGTATACGACATGTACCGGTCTCAACGAGATTACTTTACTGACCAAGTAGTGTAAACCTTGACCAGGAACTGTCTGAGAATGACAACGTCATGATACAACTCAATTTCAGTTGCGACGCTTTTGCAACAGTATCATGACTAATCATCTTAAGGTGTATTACGTCTTTACCATATTAAAAGATATATTATATTACAGAAACTTCTTATTTTATTCAAAATAAAACGTTTTACAATAGTATTTTCAAAGAAATACAACCGGGAATTGGCGCTCTAAGCACCAACCCCAACAAAATCTCTCACTTCCTCAGAGGGATTCACCAGCCAACTCGCAGGAGAAAAAACCTCCATGGGTCCGGTTTACCCGAGCTATTTCCTCAAAGATGCGAGTCATTGGGTAGTAATGCTCCGGCCTCGGGGGTTTGATAATGACACCCGGGATTGGCGTGCCGCGAGGGGTTCGTACTTTTCCCACATGTACCTCATCCCTTGAAGCGTTCTGGATACTCAAAGGTGGAAGGAGTCAGGTCAGAAAACTTCCACCCGGGGGTTTGATAATGACACACGGGATTGGCGTGCCACGGGCTTGGTGCCCTTCCCGACTACCGAGCACCCCTTCGCTTCGAGCACATCCCAAGAATATTGAACATAGCTTTTGCATTCAATTAACAAACAAGTAAAATGGAAAAGTTTCTTAATTTAAAAGAGAAAGTTTTATTCATATTCAAGGGACCTACTGCCCTTCTTACAACTCTTTACGGGTCATTTTAAAAGAGGCTTTTTACAATAATTTTTCTGGTTCGTGTCTTGGCAGTCCGACACATCTTCTAGTCCGAGATTCTTCAGATCCTTCTGAACTTGCTTCCAGACCGTGTTGACAGGAATCCCCCGACTGGGCCTTCCAAGACCATTCTTGAGAAAATCTGGGAACCTTGCCGGGGTCTTCTGTTCATACTCCTTATGGCCCTCCTCGTGCACTTTTTCTCCTTTCCCCTCATTCGGAGAGGCCACTGTGCTGAACGGAGGGGGGTGGATGTATGCCGTCCTCTGCCCTTGGTCGACTAGTTCCCTGGTCGATCCTTCAGCACTACCTCCCTCTGGGACTGAGGACCCTGGCAGGCCGAACAAGTATAGCACCTACTCCCGGAGAGACTTGTTCAGCTACGGCCGGCAAACGTCACCCATCCACATCGTTACATTTCATTCTACAACTCAGTCCTAATGGGTGATCGTTGGCCAACCCTCTTACATTTCATTATACAACCCAAAAAAGGAGAGCCATTGCTGCCTGAAATTCCTTGGGCATTCCTTCCCCTATCTTTGCCACTACTGTCAACCTTCATTCTTCTTGTGAACCCTTTCCTATTTCTGTTCTGAACAGCTTCTTCACATTCCATTTTATCTAGCTTTTCCCTCATTTTCCCAAACCACTCTGCTGCTGAACTCTCCAACAACCAACTATTGACGGGTGATTTTGATCCCAGGGGCAGTTTCGAGATAATCTTCCCGAGACAATCCTCCTTCAACCCTGAATTTTTTTGGTTATGAAGAGAGGTCAACACGAAACCGAGCTGTTTGCCTTTCAAGTATTTACAAGAGGTGCTCACCCTTTTCGTTACAAATTTCACTATCTATTTTGCTATCCCCTACAAATGAATTCAACTTCTCTTTATATACTCAAGAGTTACAACACTGTTACCATGCCTCAATAACATCACCCACGTGATCTTCCGACTGATTGACGGGCTCTCTGCCCCAACACTGTCATCACCGAAAGCAAGCATGTCGTCTGAAGGCCTGTCACATCAATCTGTCTTCTCCGCTACCACACGTAATAATAATGATGCTAGCCTGTAAAAGAGCCTTCAAGTTGTGACACGTGTTAGAGGGAAAAGTCCAAACTACTCTGATCCCATGTTGGTCTTCAAGAGATCGGCCAAATGTTCTGCCGAACTGCCCAAACTGTTTTCTTCCTGACCCAAAATATCCGAGCACATCAACTTGTTCCAGAAGATAAGGCAAAACCAAATCGAGCCACCGTTCTACTGTGGCCGGCCTCGGCTATAATGTTTTCGGTCTCTGAAATCTGTGCCATGCTGTGTCCTATAGTCGGCCAGATCCGAGAAGGAAGCAATCGGCCTCTCTTAATGTCTTAGCACTGATCAATACCTCTGAACATATGATCCGCCAAAAGTGGGAAATTCCCTTTCTGCCATTGCCGAACTGTTCAATTACCTTAGTTGCAGAAATCCCCATCAACATTTGTCCCCTAGTTCTCGGATCCAACATGTGTACGAGTTGGTGCCGGGAACTACAAAATCAGAAGTACAATTTCAATCAGTTTATGGTCGGTTTTAGGAACAAAATAGAAAATAACCTCGGCCTCAGTGTTCTCGGTCAATGAAGATTCTGATGTCTTTTCAAACGTCTCCCCAACCTGAAGCAAATACCCCCTTTACCCTTTTGGTAGCCGTCTCTTGAGAACCGCAAGCCATCACATCTCCTTAAATACCCATCAAATCACCTCTAGGGTTTAACCCGATCGTGACACTTGTCAAATATCTGCGGTCCTCCCGCTAAAAACCAAATCCATCGAACGTTCTCGAGGTAACCGAAAAGTTTCCAATCTCAACCATTTATCTCATTATGAGTAGATGGAGTCTGAACACGACACGCGGTGCACATCCGAGGACTCTCCCCGATCGAACGGCCAAAAATGTCCCGAGCTGACTATAAGAGAGCAAAACAACGCCACTTTCTCTCTTTTACGAAAATATGACTTCTCAAAGTGCAAAAGCTTCTTCGTTCTTGAGACCAGAAACCTTCCATTCCGACCAGATCGACCGCCAACAGATTCACTCAAACAAGTAAGTTCTCGTTCGACCCCTCTCTTTTTATTCATTGTATTCTACCATAGTTATTTATTGCTTGCGAATGCTTGTTTGATTGTTGTTGCATGTTCTTCACTTCTCCCTACATGATCACCTTCTTTATGTTGCAAAGTGTGTTTCGGGTAGGGTATTGAGTGTATGATGCATGTGTTATCTGGTTTGAGGATGGGTAATGGGGTAGGATGTACGTGTTTTGGGTTTTCTGAGTGTCGTGTTTGGTTTTGGTGTTTTTTAGGAAGAGACTTGCTGTGTATGGCCATTGTTAGGACATTTAGAGACTTTGGGCTTAGGTTCCCGGAAGTTAGAGTAACTCTTCAAGTCCGCGGTACCTCAAACTAACAACTGACTGACCTTCTCATCCATTGCAGTTGTCAGGAATATCTAACGTCGAATCATCCTCGGCCAAACCTGTAAAACCTCAAACTCCTCGCACTAAAGAGTCCTCTTCCAGCTCTGGAGCACCCAGCCTAGAGGATTTAGATACCACCCACAACCCCTTCTCAAGAAGAAAATGACATTTATCACCACAGAATTCCTCGGAAAGATCCTGAGCCGGGCGAATTAGAATATTCTTCCTTGGACATTAACCGACCTTCTACCATTACGGAAGATGCCTTGGGCGTACTCCGCCATCAGTACGAGATCCCAATCGACATTGCCCTTGAAGCCCCGGTTTTGCTCGAACGCGTAAGCAAACCTGACTTCGGCTCGGTGGCCCTTCTTCCTTCCTTCTTCGAATGCGGTCTTCGGCTTCCCATTCAACCGTACTTTGCAGGGATATTAGTCAGGATGGAGATTTCCCCTGCCAATTAAACTTGAACAGCTGGAGAATACTGGCCGGCTTCTACGTGATATAGCATCGGACAGGCCTCGGAAAACTGACCTTCGAGGAGCTGAAAAGGCTGTACAAACTGAAGGCCAACCCGAGATCCCATCACCATTGGTACTACCTCTCTTCATATTCTGATGCCCCTGCCTCATCAAAGACCTCCCCCAGACCAACAAAAACTTCAATGACTCTTGGTTTTGGGCTACAGACGATTGGGGACGGACTTGGCCAACATGCTCGGAGGAGACAGAGGTCTCAGCCTGTTGGGGTTGGTGCTCAGAGCGCCAATCCGGGCCGTATTTATGTCTGATTCATGAATACGAACACCCCCTTATTCCATAATATTACTTATTTATGGTTGCACCTCTTGTTCTTATATACGTATTCGATCTGATTACGATTAGATTGAAACTAAATGTGGTTTAGTGATATGTATATATTAGACAAAGGCCCGATAATATATAATGCAGTACACAGTTACAAAGTTAGTTTGTAATTGACATTGGGAAGTGTCACTGCTATATGATATTATCAAACATAGTTCCTGGTCAAGATTTGCTAACACGGGTCGGTTAGTCAAATCCGTTGAGACCAGTACATGTCGTATATCGTGACTAGGTCCGATGGTTTATCCCAATGAACCATGAGTCTATGGAGACTCGTATAGACGTGTAGGTGTTTATAGTGGATAAACACTGAACGGCTCACCGAAGATTCTTAATGGATGGTACGCCAACGTCAATAAGAATCTTCTCGGGTTGAGTAGCATAGTGGTCCTTCGACTTGAGACACCACTGTGGATGTATGAGACATCCTCCACACTTAGATGGCAGTCACGTCACCGATCTATTTAGATCAGACCTCCGCCTGTTCGTTGGGTGTGGATCGATCCTCAGGATATCCTGTGTGTGTCAAGATAGGATCCGTCAGTTCTGTGTACAGAGCATAGGTAGTCCATATATATTTAGCAGTCTGTTAAATCTGTGGCCACAGTATACATCGGAAGTAAGTTCCGAGTGTTATTTAGAGATTGCTAATAGATACGTCGACGAGATAATACCTATAGAGATTTGACGTTTACATCTATATCTCTGGGATTATCTGGATACCTGTGACGGAGGGATTATACGTATGCAATGACCTCGACCTGTATGATTCAGCTAGTTTATCCGTGATCGTCATAATCTACGGGTGGATAGATTATGTACATGAAATTGGATTTCATGACGGATATACCTGAATCTAGAGAGTCTCAATAATGAAACATACTCATAGAGCACTAGAGCAACATTTATGAATAATGATGATTATTTATAAATCGTTTAATCGTTAAACGAAAAATACATGCGAACGGGCCGAACCGTCATTTCCTAATTAATGTGTATTTGTATTTAATATATGATATTATTAAATACACATTAATAAATAGTCAAATAAAGGTATTTGACATATATCATCAATATATGTATTTGAGATATTTAAAGTAAATATAATACATATATTTGATATATTTGTATTTAATTAATTATTTAATTATTTAATTGTTAAATGATTAATATAATTAAAATATAAATATATCACCAAATGATAAGTTAGGAAATGATTATAAGTGTAAATGTTTGACTTTACATTAAAGGAAAAGGTTGTCAAATTGATTTTGACTTCTTAAGATATTTGTTCAAAATTGTTTGAAAAATAAAAATATCTTTTTCCTTTATTTTCTTTTAATTTCGGCCATACACTTAATATATAAGAGATATATTTTTCTTAGTTGCATTTGTTGACTTAATTAAATATCTATAAGTGTATTAAGATATTTATCAAGTTGATCAAATGTAAGGTGAAATGAAATTGAAATTAATTAACTTGTATTTGGTTTGGTGAATTTCGGCCAAGGCATCTTTGATACAAGTATATATTGTTTTTCATTTCATTTCATTGTTAACCTAATACACTTTAAAAAAAACTCCATTAATGGAAGCAAAGGAAGCTTGTGAGAAAGAAAGAAGAAATCAAAGAAAGCTTGGATTTTAGTGAGTTTTTCCAACTTGCTATTAGAAAGGAAAATGTTCCTTAGGATCTAGGCTTTAACATATGATGTTCTTAGGTTATTTCTTTCTTTATTCTTTGTGTTTTTGTTGATGGAAGTTTTGATGGAAGTGTTGAGCATGTATAATGGAGGAAGGTTGTGACTATTGTAGTTATAAGCTTTCTTTTAAGGTTTTGGAAACCATGTTGCTAATCTAGAGTTGTTGACCCACTCTTAGATGACCTAGATTTGATCTTGAGTTGTTTCATTGTGTTGAGACTTTGATTGGATGGAAGAAACATGATTAAAGTAATTGATTTAACCAATTTGGTCTAATTTGTCCAATTTGAAGAAATTGAAAAATTAGGGTTCTTGACCAATTCCAAATTTGGGGATTTTCATATATGTTTTGCATTTGGATGTGTATATGATGCATATAAAGTTTCATGTTCATTGGATTACATCTTGATGTGTTTTGATGCATGAAATGACAAAGTGCACAATTTGGCACCAAGGTGGTGCATTCGGCCAAGAGTTGAAAATTTGGGGATTTGGTTGCTTTTGGTGTTTTGATGTTTTGAACATGCTAAGTTCATCTTAGAAATGATTTAGAATCATTCAAAATTGATTAGATCAATTTCGGACTAAAATGGACAAAATATCAATGTAAGGGCATTTCGGTAAATTCACTTGAATATGATTCATTTGAATTTTATTTCATAATTTGATTATTGGAATATTAAATAAATATGTTTATTTAACTAATTCGAGAAAAATTTTTGAAATCGGAAAATACGATTTTCCACCGCTTCCGCTGCGTTACCGGATTTAGCCCCTAAAAACCCCTACAAAATGGTATCAGAGCGAGTCTGATTCTAGGCCTCCATAAATGATTAGCTTGTTTTATTCAATGTTTAATCATGTTTTCTTGACTTTATACATGCATGTTATAATCTAATTTGATTAGATTTAGGTGTATGACACTTAATGGAATATCCCCGCTTAATAAGGTTTTAAAGTAACTAGTATTTGGAATACTTGTTTCTTGGTCCGTCTTGTCAATACGGTTTATAAATATCTTTTCGTTGTCTACATCCGAGACCGTTCCTCTGCTGTGAGGGTGTAGCTGATAGAAATTTATTTATGCCGAATGTATATTAGATACTAGATAAATTCAAGCGAAAGCGGAATCCTGAACGTGCCCTAGCTGTCAGGGTTACGCAAGTAACTTGAGTTTATCATTGACAAGTTTAACCTTGGTACATCTCCTTGTGGGCCTGCCTTCGCAGCGACAACGAGAAACGACCAGGACCAGAACCATGGAGTCACCAGTGAGTGATTGACAATTAGTTGTCTACCTGTGAATATACGTCGGCGAGACCGTGCCTCTGCTGTGAGTCGAAATATATTCATGGGGTCCTCTTCCCATTATGGAATTTGATTTAATTATTGAATTCTCGTCTTTCCGTTGGGGATTACGGCATTACGTAAAAATGGGAGGCACTGCTAAGTTTAAAATATTCCATAACTTAGGCAGTGTATGTTATTATGGAAATTGCCGCTTGTTTGTTTCCTTATTCTATAGTAGATAGAATTAAACTTTTATTTACTGCACACATATTTTGATATGTTATCCGACTAGACTCTTGGTTGCAGTTATTCTAGAATAGGTTCTAGATACTACTAGACTAGGATATTATTAGATTGGTCTAAACCATCGGGAACTATTGTTCCGATTTTCTCCAAAAATAAAGATGGTTAGTGACTTAGTTTCTAAGTCATGACAGATAATCTAGATAGATATCCCTTTTAGGATGTAATACTTTAGAGACAATAGTTTCTTATGCAGTAAAAATTGACTTGAATTAGTTCATGTCTCGAGATTCTTGACTGGCATTAAGAAAGCCCTGTTAGGTATTTGTTTATCTAGTAATGACGTTTCTAAGCTTTAATTACCTTTAGAGGTAATGTGTATGACACAATTTGCTAATCAGTTATTTACAATTGTTGTGAATAGTTGAATGCAAATAGTAAAGCTAAAGAAAGGAGATGCGTATATTTGTGTATAGAAAATATTGATTTTCACAATACTACAACTATAGGTATTGGATACCAGATCTCCCGTCTAGTTATTTGAAATATTGGTTAACGATTGTTTTGATATTTGATATCGGAACTTGCGACTATTGGATAGTCACTTGTTCTTTATAAACAATTGTTACATATTTTATAATAACTAGTAGTGTCATTGACGTAGAGATAAACATAAAGAGAAATTATTCGGTAAAGTAGATAATTTAGAATGGTGCTTTATGAGTTTAATCACTTAAGCATTGGATGCTTATTCCGTATGGTAAATGATGGTTTGATACTAGATCATACTACACATCCTTATCCATTTAATGAATATTGTATTCAGGAAAGTGATTAAGATCTCGTTTAACCAATGATTGTCATTGGACCACCAAATTTATTTAACTGATACATTGGATGTATGTAGTTTTTAAAATAATAATTGCTTAAGGTAGTTTTCTTTATTTCGTAACTTAGTTGATGAATTGTCATAACTTAGTTACGTGTTTCTGAAGGAACACATATTGAAAGTCTTGAAAGTATCAAATACTTTCAATCCGTTCTGATGAAACGTAGATTGAACATTTTTGACTTGTTCAAATATATTCAATCTAAAGGTTTTAGAGAATTCTATCCTCAAAATTCATAACATGTTTTTGAACTGTTCAAAGATCTTTGATACGATCAAACGTATGAATTTAAAGCAATTAGTTCTAAGGTTATTTAGTGAATATGATTCATATTCAATATTGTTCTTCCACGATTCCATCTTGATGGAATTGAGTAGTGGGAGCAATCGAATCTTATATGATTTGATTCGTCTGATATTGAAAGTTACCGAATTAGTTTCAATACACTTGGGGTTATACTCCAGTAACACTAATTCATCTCTTTAATTAATGTTCCATTATTTTCTACAGTTGCATATATGATATGTATAGGTAGAAAATTTGAATCTTGAAAAGTTTGAGATTTCAATTTTCTTTTATATAATAGTTATATATTGGAAATTACTTACACCTCGGAGGTATAAGTAAAAGTTTATCGTTTATTCTGTTTAATAGAATATTGTATTCTATTTAATAGAATATCTTTCTACGATTCTAAGTAATAAAATCGTTTTATTACTTGGTGTGTAACATCAGATGTTAACTATTGTAGAAAAGACTTGACTTATTGAAGTCAAATGTGAGAATGATAAATTATAAATGGAACTATGTAATTAATAAGATGAAACAACCCTTATACATCTTCCGTACAAGTCCAATAGGATAACAGAATCATTCACGAGTATTTGATACTTAATGGTTCCGTTGTTTTCTTATTGAAGAAAAAAAATTATCCTATGACTTTTAATGGAAGCGATATTTGATATCGATTCTGGAAGTTCACCATTGAACCTTAGATCTAAGATTGTTCATAGCTTACTATGATCAAGTTTTGAACTTGATTACGCTTTCATTATGAATTAGTTCATGATTTGTGCTAATTGTTTGCACAACGGAAGCAATGTGAGCTTATTAAAGGTTTGACCTTTATAGCATGACAGTGAGAAAAGTTATACTCAGCAATCTATTGTAGATTCTGAGAAAACTTATCTCTAGTCACACTAATTGAACAATTAAAGATATATTGGTTAATGTTGATAATAAACTGTATATTTTAGCTAAAGAATGCAAAGTGGCGTTTTTGGATGACTTATTCAGATAAGAGATCAGTTGTGATTTCCTTATTTGAAGAATTCATTCTGAAATGGCCCTAGAGTTTGTGTTCTGCTGAGATCGCAGTTTAGTGTGTTAGCTTATAGAGCCTATTGTAGACTCGGATAAGTCTTCCAGAAGTATGTGTTCTCTATTTTTGATATCGTCAGATTGTCTGATCTTGTCAAAGTATATAGAATACATATGTGATTAGAAGGGTTAGTGGGAGCGTACATATTACTTTTAGTGTTATATATCTTAACGACATTGTCATTATTATAGTAATAATGAGATGTTTATGAGGTAAAAGATTTACCTAAGTCTTCTTTACTCCGTGATAAAAGTGGGAGTAGTCTCTTTTATATACGATATAAAGTTTTATATAAGATATAAAACCAAGAGACTTGTGAGATACTCCTATTAGTCGTACATTAGATATGATCTAATGAAAGACATAACAAGGCTATCTGTATGACATTTAGTATAACTGTTTGACAGTTATTGTGTGTCTTAGACATAGTATTCATCTTTCGTAAAGGATGATTCCTTTTTCGAAAGAGATATTGATTAGAATGTCTAAACAATATTATGTATCATTTGATGATGACATAATGAATACTTTATTATGTGCGATTATCGATGTCGATTTAATCGTAAATGTTACGAGTTATTTTGACATCCTATAGACCATATGATGGATCTTGAAACACGTTCTTTGTGATCTTTGAGATATTAAGAACGAGTTTCTAATTCATGGAAAATATAGTCTGCAACCATTAGGGTCATATTAGTTTTGAGACTAATTTTGACGTTAGACAGTCTACGTCATAAAGAGTCAGAAAAGATGCAGTGGGAGTGTCACGAAGGATTCTACTAACTGAGTAGAGTTAGATGCAACTTATGAAGTATTGACTTATGAAGTTGCATAGTGACCTTTTAAATTAGAAGTTTTTAAATTGGTGTTGTGCTTGCGGTTGTCCTCAAAATATTTTTGGATTTGATCCCTAAATACTTGGACAACTTAGTAGCTGTAGCATAATACAGATGTAGCATCAGAGTCATATTAATGTATAATCTAGATTCTACAAAATATGAATGATGCTGACTAAGGGAAACGAAGGAGTTTGTTTGACAAACTCAATATGTCATAGCGGACTTGTTTTTGTTGCCTACCTTAAGTACTGGGTGAGCTTTTGAGGGCCATGTGCATACGATGCACATTGAGACGTGTATATGATACCGTGGATTGGCACTAGAGCAAGTGGGAGAAATTGTTGGGGTTGGTGCTCAGAGCGCCAATCCGGGCCGTATTTATGTCTGATTCATGAATACGAACACCCCTTATTCCATAATATTACTTATTTATGGTTGCACCTCTTGTTCTTATATACGTATTCGATCTGATTACGATTAGATTGAAACTAAATGTGGTTTAGTGATATGTATATATTAGACAAAGGCCCGATAATATATAATGCAGTACACAGTTACAAAGTTAGTTTGTAATTGACATTGGGAAGTGTCACTGCTATATGTATATTATCAAACATAGTTCCTGGTCAAGATTTGCTAACACGGGTCGGTTAGTCAAATCCGTTGAGACCAGTACATGTCGTATATCGTGACTAGGTCCGATGGTTTATCCCAATGAACCATGAGTCTATGGAGACTCGTATAGACGTGTAGGTGTTTATAGTGGATAAACACTGAACGGCTCACCGAAGATTCTTAATGGATGGTACGCCAACGTCAATAAGAATCTTCTCGGGTTGAGTAGCATAGTGGTCCTTCGACTTGAGACACCACTGTGGATGTATGAGACATCCTCCACACTTAGATGGCAGTCACGTCACCGATCTATTTAGATCAGACCTCCGCCTGTTCGTTGGGTGTGGATCGATCCTCAGGATATCTTGTGTGTGTCAAGATAGGATCCGTCAGTTCTGTGTACAGAGCATAGGTAGTCCATATATATTTAGCAGTCTGTTAAATCTGTGGCCACAGTATACATCGGAAGTAAGTTCCGAGTGTTATTTAGAGATTGCTAATAGATACGTCGACGAGATAATACCTATAGAGATTTGACGTTTACATCTATATCTCTGGGATTATCTGGATACCTGTGACGGAGGGATTATACGTATGCAATGACCTCGACCTGTATGATTCAGCTAGTTTATCCGTGATCGTCATAATCTACGGGTGGATAGATTATGTACATGAAATTGGATTTCATGACGGATATACCTGAATCTAGAGAGTCTCAATAATGAAACATACTCATAGAGCACTAGAGCAACATTTATGAATAATGATGATTATTTATAAATCGTTTAATCGTTAAACGAAAAATACATGCGAACGGGCCGAACCATCATTTCCTAATTAATGTGTATTTGTATTTAATATATGATATTATTAAATACACATTAATAAATAGTCAAATAAAGGTATTTGACATATATCATCAATATATGTATTTGAGATATTAAAGTAAATATAATACATATATTTGATATATTTGTATTTAATTAATTATTTAATTATTTAATTGTTAAATGATTAATATAATTAAAATATAAATATATCACCAAATGATATAGTTAGGAAATGATTATAAGTGTAAATGTTTGACTTTACATTAAAGGAAAAGGTTGTCAAATTGATTTTGACTTCTTAAGATATTTGTTCAAAATTGTTTGAAAAATAAAAATATTTTTCCTTTTTTCTTTTAATTTCGGCCAATACACTTAATATATAAGAGATATATTTTTCTTAGTTGCATTTGTTGACTTAATTAAATATCTATAAAGTGCTATTAAGATATTTATCAAGTTGATCAAATGTAAGGTGAAATGAAATTGAAATTAATTAACTTGTATTTGGTTTGGTGAATTTCGGCCAAGGCATCTTTGATACAAGTATATATTGTTTTTCATTTCATTTCATTGTTAACCTAATACACTTTAAAGAAAAACTCCATTAATGGAAGCAAAGGAAGCTTGTGAGAAAGAAAGAAGAAATCAAAGAAAGCTTGGATTTTAGTGAGTTTTTCCAACTTGCTATTAGAAAGGAAAATGTTCATTAGGATCTAGGCTTTAACATATGATGTTCTTAGGTTATTTCTTTCTTTATTCCTTGTGTTTTTGTTGATGGAAGTTTTGATGGAAGTGTTGAGCATGTATAATGGAGGAAGGTTGTGACTATTGTAGTTATAAGCTTTCTTTTAAGGTTTTGGAAACCATGTTGCTAATCTAGAGTTGTTGACCCACTCTTAGATGACCTAGATTTGATCTTGAGTTGTTTCATTGTGTTGAGACTTTGATTGGATGGAAGAAACATGATTAAAGTAATTGATTTAACCAATTTGGTCTAATTTGTCCAATTGGAAGAAATTGAAAAATTAGGGTTCTTGACCAATTCCAAATTTGGGGATTTTCATATATGTTTTGCATTTGGATGTGTATATGATGCATATAAAGTTTCATGTTCATTGGATTACATCTTGATGTGTTTTGATGCATGAAATGACAAAGTGCACAATTGGCACCAAGGTGGTGCATTCGGCCAAGAGTTGAAAATTTGGGGATTTGGTTGCTTTTGGTGTTTTGATGTTTTGAACATGCTAAGTTCATCTTAGAAATGATTTAGAATCATTCAAAATTGATTAGATCAATTTCGGACTAAAATGGACAAAATATCAATGTAAGGGCATTTCGGTAAATTCACTTGAATATGATTCATTTGAATTTTATTTCATAATTTGATTTTTGGAATATTAAATAAATATGTTTATTTAACTAATTCGAGAAAAAGTTTTGAAATCGGAAAATACGATTTTCCACCGCTTCCGCTGCGTTACCGGATTTAGCCCCTAAAAACCCTACACAGCCGTCTTCAGAGCGGGAGGTTAGGAACCGAACCCTTAGTTTCTCTTCATTAACTTTATGAAAAAATACTAATTCACCAATCCTTCTCATCCTGCTGGAGGAATCCTCCCAAAGTTACCCACGAGGTCCGAGCCAGGATCATGATGGCCCAAAACCTCACCAGTCATTGGAAGAAAGTAGTCAATGATGCAGCCTTTGTGGAGTCGGGCCTCATCCGGAGCGCACCCCCACAGGCCCCGGGGGGGTTAGGTAGCTTCCAACTAACCTTCGGATAGATTCCTTGTGCTCAACCCAAATTGTGAATAAATTTATCTGAATTCGGAAAATGACTATGATCTTTGCCTTGCGTTCTGCAGGAATGTCAAAGCAACCCAAATTTCTTGAGCGGCTCCAAAGTGCGGCTAGGAGGCCCGGGCCAGGCGAAGCCGTGAGTTCTTAGAAGCAGTCGGTCGCTGTAGAGGCCAAAGGGAAATCCAAGATGGTTGCTCACCCGATTGCCCAACCTATATCTTTTCCCACAAGGGCGGCACCAAGTCCTACGACCTGACCAACTTCTATATCATTCAGGTCTGCGAGCAAACGTCGCCACCTGCTTGGGGGCGAAATGGTTGAACTGCAAGAGAAGGAGAAAGAAAAGCAGCCCTTGATCGGGAGGTCTACTGCTCAGAGAGAGGGAAGAGCTTCCGAGGCCCCTCCCAAGACCGGAAATGGAGGGGTGGTGCTGGGGGTAGATGACCTTAGTGAGAAGGTCCGGGATGTGACATCTCATCTTGTGTCTGCGATCAATTTTCTAGCTGACACGGTGCCCCCGGAGCGGATTCTGAAATTTGAGGACCTCTCCCCCGAGGAAGTTATTACCGGGTTATCTGCCCGGATGGCCGAGGTAAACATGCTCCCCTATTTCTGTTCTGTGTTTTTACTTGCTGATTTCTAATTTCTTCTTTTGTTTCTTACAGGGAAACTATGTGATGGCCCCGAACAAGGACTTACTCCTGAGTATTCTGTCCGAGGGAGGCCAAGTACAGAGGCTTCAAAGCCAAATTACAGAGCGAGAGGCCGAGCTAGCCAAAAAGGAGGACATAATCAAAACTCTCAAGAAGACCACGGCCGAAGCCCTTTCATTGAATGTATCCCTTTGTAATGCCTTTGCTCTTTCCAAGAAGAATATGGAGGCTGCCAAGAAGAATATGGAGACTGCCCAAGAGGAAAACAAAAGCTTGAGGTGGGAGATGGCGAGCTCTGAATCCAAGCTGAAGGCAATGACTGGAGAGAGAGATCGGGCTCGTGAAGAGCTGAAGAAGAAAGAAACCCTGCTGGAGGACGAGCGGGAGAAAATCAGGCTTAAGGGGGTTGGTGACTTCGCCCAAATTATTCTGATGGTAATGCCCGACATAGACATGAGACCCATCCACGCGGCTATCCGGTTCTGCAAGGGGGAGCTTTCGGAGAAGGAATTTCACGAGCTACTTCCCCTTCCTTCGGAGGAAATTCAGGACCCTGAGCCTTTATCTGCCGTGTCAATGTCCCCGGTCCCTGAGGAGATCCAGCCTGAGGTTCCTGCCCCTGCCCCTGAAGTGCATGAGGCTGATACTGTCGAAGCCCCTCCTACCTCCCAAGCTGAAACCGAGGTACCTTATGTCGAGCCCGTGCCTGAAATCTAGGCATCCGGACCTGTTCAAGAAGAATCAACTCCCCATATGTGGGCTGATTAGTGAGGGTAACACGAAAGGGGGCCTATGTGAACTTTAAACAATATAGTCTCCATTTTTTGTAATAAAAATCGTAACTTTTTCTACGTAATATATTTTGTATGTCTCAGTTACTGCTTTCCATACTTAGCTTACTTTCTGCACGTAACTTGCTTTTCCAAGTCTGAATGTGATGAGAAGTCTTGATCCATACCAATATGAATCTGGCCATGAGGGGAATGCTCTACCCATGAGCTGATGATGTTCACTTGATGGGAGATAGCCCAGCCCCGAGCTGGAGAAACACTTGGCTTTGGGGGAATGTTACCTCCTTTAACCAACAAGGATCCGACCATGGGGGAATGCTCCATCCCAATGCCGATGATACGAGCTCGGTGGAACGTAACCCGACCCCGAGTTTAAGAAACACTTGGCTTTGGGGGGAATGTTACCTCCCCAGACCAACAAGGATCCGACCATTAGGGAATGTTCTATCCCCATACCGATGATACGAGCTCGGTGGGACCTAACTTGACCCCGAGTTGAAGGAACAAAGCATCGGCGGAACGAATCCAGCCCCGAGCTGGTAGAACATAGCATCGGCGGAATGAATCCGACCCCAAACTGGTGGAACAAAGCATCGACGGAACGAATCCAACCCCGAGCAGGTGGAACATAGCATCGATGGAACGAATCCAACCCCAAGCTGGTGGAATAAAGCATCGATGGAACGAATACAGCCCCGAGCAGGTGGAATAAAGCATCGACGAAACGAATCCAGCCCCGAGCAGGTGGAGCAAAACACCGATGAAACGAATCCAGCCCCGAGTAGGTGAAATAAAGCATCGGTGGAATGAATCCATCCCCGAGTAGGTGGAACACAGCATCGGCGGAACGAATCCAACCCCGAACAGGTGGAATAAAGCACCGGTGGAACGAATCCATCCCCGAGCTGGTGGAACATCTGAGACTTACACAAGGGAAGATTTTCAACCTCTAAGGCTTTGTGGATCTCGGCGCGGGCGTCTCCTTACCGAGCATCGGTGAAAAACAAAAATGGAACAAGATAAAGTTAATAAAATGGAGGTGACTTAGCACATACTCCACATAAACCCGAAAAGAATAACAACTTGGGTGCCCCGAGGCAGCGTCCTGCTGGGTGCCTCCCAAAACACAATTCTAAATCTTACAACTCAGCATCTCGACTAGTCGGGCTACGGATCGGTGAGCGGCCAAGACCATGAGGGCAGAAACCTCCTAATGTTGGGCGGCTATGGAGCCTGCAAGTGCTATGAGGGCAGAAACCTCCACATGCCATGCTTCTCCTGATCCGAGGCGGTTAGGCAGATACTCCACGGGGGAATAAGACACCTCATATGCGCCATCCCTTGGGTGTTTCTAAACGGGACTCACTAGCCGACTCGTAGGGGACGAAACCTCCCTAGGTCCGGTTTACCCGAGACCACAATGGTCATGGAGGCCATTCGACCGTCCCCATGCCATTTGCTCCGATGGTTCTCAGCGGGATTCACCAGCCAACTCGTAGGGGAAAAAACCTCCATGGGTCCGGTTTCCCCGAGCTATTTCCTCAAAGATATGAGTCATGAGGTAGTAACGCTCCGGCCTCGGGGGTTTGATAATGATACCCGGGATTGGCGTGCCGCGAGGGGTTCGCGCTTTTCCCATATGCACCTCATCTCTTGATGCATTCTGGATCCTCAAAGGTGGAAGGAGTCAGGTCGGAAAACTTCCACCCGGGGGTTTGATAATGACACCCGGGATTGGCGTGTCATGGGCTTGGTGCCATTCCAGACTACCGAACACCCCTTCGCTTCGAGCACATCCCAACAATATTGAACATGGCTTTCATATTCAATTAACAAACAAGTAAAATGGATAAGTTTCTTAATTCAAAAGAGAAAGTTTTATTCATATTCAAGGGACCTACTGCCCTTCTTACAACTCTTTGCGGGTCATTTTAAGAGAGGCTTTTTACAATGATTTTTCTGGTTCTTGTCTTGGCAGTCCGACACATCTTCTAGTCCGAGCTTCTTCAGATCCTTATGAACTTGCTTCCAGACCGTGTTGACAGGAATCCACCGACTGAGCCTTCCAAGACCATTCCCGAGCAAATCTGGGAACCTTGTCGGGGTCTTCTGTTCAGACTCTTTGTGGCCCTCCTCGTGCATTTTTTCTCCTTTCCTCCAATTCGGAGAGGCCACTATGCTGAACGGGGGGTCGGGTCGGATAGATGTCGTAATCTACTCTTGGCTGACTAGTTCCCTGGCCGATCCTTCAGCACTACCTCCCTGTGGGACTGAGGACCCTGGCAGGCCGAACAAGTATATTACCTACTCCCGAAAGGACTTGTTCAGCTACGGCCGGCAAATGTCACCCATCCATATCGTTACATTTCATTCTACAACTCAGTCTTAATGGGTGATCATTGGCCAACCCTCTTACATTCCATTCTACAACCCAAAAAAGGAGAGCCATTGCTGCCGGAAATTTCTTGGGCATTCCTTCCCCTATCTTTGCCACTACTGTCAACCTTCATTCTTCTTGTGAACCCTTTCCTCTTTCCATTCTGACCAGCTTCTTCCCATTCCCTTTCATCCAGCTTTTCGCTCATTTTCCCAAACCACTCTGCTACTGAACCCTCCAACAACCCATGGCTTCCGCCTTCCGCCATCGTCTCATTACGCAAGTTGTTTTTTGTTATTTCCCCAGAGACGGCGCCAATTGTTGACGGGTGATTTTCATCCCAGGGGTATTTTCGAGAAAACCTTCTTGAGACAATCCTCCTTCAACCCTGAATTTATTTGGTTATGGGGAGACCAAAGAAAAATGCAACAAAAAAGCGAAAATAAACATACAAAGTCAACAAAGAGAGTTTTAACGTGGTTCGGCGGAGCAAGTCCAACCTACGTCCACGGGCACAAAGCGAGGGGTTGTTTTTATTACGAAAACTAACTCGGCCGACCTATTTGAAGAGAGGTCAACACGAAACCGAGCTGTTTGCCTTTCAAGTTTTTACAAGAGGTGCTCACCCTTTTCGTTATAAATTTCACTATCTATTTTGCCATCCCCTACAGATGAATTCAACTTCTATTTATATACTCAAGAGTTACAACACGGTTATCATACCTCAATAACATCACCCACGTGATCTTCCTATTGTCTGACGTCCTGTCACATCAACATGTCTTCTCCGCTTCCAATAATAATGATGCCAGCCTAAAGGACCTTCAAGCTATGACACGTGTCGGAGGGAAGAGTCTAAACTACTCTGATCTCATGTCGGTCTTCAAGAGATCGGCCAAATGATCTGTCGAATTGCCCAAACTATTTTCATCCTGACCCAAAATATCCGAGCTCATCAACTTGTTCCAGAAGGTAAGGCAAAACCAAACCGAGCCATCTGTCTACTTTGGTCGGCCTCGACTATGATGTTGTCGGTCTCTGAAATCTGTGCCATGTTGTGTCCTATGATCAATACCTCTGAATATCTGATCCTCCAAATGTGGAAAATTCCATCTCTGCCCTTGCCGAACTGTTCAATTACCTTAGTTGTTGAAATCCCCATCAACATCTGTCCCCTAGTTCTCGGTTCCAACGAGTGTATGAGTTGGTGCCAGGAACATACAAAATCAGAAGTACAATTTCAATCAATTTGTTATCGGTTTTAGGAATAAAACAGAAAATACCCTCGGCCTCAGTGTTCTCAGTCAATGAAGATTCTGATGTCTTTTCAAACGTCTCCCCAACCTGAAGCAAATACCCTATTTACCCTTCTGGTAGCCGTCTCTTGAGAACCGCAAGCCATCACATCTCCTTAAATACCCATCAAATCACCTCTAGGGTTTAACCCGATCGTGACACTTGTCAAATATCCGTGGTCCTCCCGCAAAAAACCAAATTTATCGACCGTTCTCGAGGTAACCGAAAAGTTTCCAATCTCAACCATTTATCTCATTATAAGTAGATGGAGTCTGAACACGACACGCGGTGCACATCCGGGGACTCTCCCCGATCGAACGGCCAAAAATGTCCAGAGCTGACTATAAGAGAGCAAAACAACGCCACTTTCTCTCTTTTACGAAAATATGACTTCTCAAAGTGCAAAAGCTTCTTCGTTCTTGAGACCAGCAACATTCCATTCCGACCAGATCGACCACCAACAGATCCACTCAAACCAAGTAAGTTCCCGTTCGACCCTTCTCTTTTTATTCACTGTTCTACCATAGTTGTTTGTTGCTTGCGAATGCTTGTCTGATTGTTGTTGCATATTCTTCACTTCTCTATGCATGTTCACCTTCTTTATGTTGCAAAGTTTGTTTCAGGTAGGGTATTGAGTGTATGATGCATGTGTTATCTGGTTGAAGGATGGGTAGTGGGGTAGGATGTACGTGTTTTGGGTTTTCTGAGTGTCGTGTTTGGTTTTGGTGTTTTTTAGGAAGAGACTTGCTATGTGTGGCCATTGTTATGACATTTAGAGACTTTGGGCTTAGGTTCCCGGAAGTTAGAGTAACTCTTCAAGCCCGCGGTACCTCAAACTAACCATTGACTGACATTCTCATCCATTGCGGTTTTCAGAAATGTCTAAAGTCGAATCATCCTCGGCCAAACCTGCAAAACCTCAACCTCCATGCACTGAAGAGTCCTCTTCCAGCTCGGGAGCACCCAGCCTAGAGGAGTTAGATACCACCCCAAACCCATTCTCAATAAGAAAATGACACTTATCACCATATAATTTCTCGGAAAGATCCTGAGCCGGGCGAATTAGACTATTCTGCCTTGGACATGAACCGATCTCCTACCATTACGGAAGAGGCCTTGGTCGTACTTCGCTATCAGTACGAGATCTCAATTGACATTGCCCTTGAATCCCCGATTCTGGTCGAACGTGCAAGCCAACCTGACTCCAGCTCGGTGGCCTTTCTTCCTTCCTTTTCGAATGTGGTCTTAGGCTTCCCATTCAACCGTACTTTACAGGAATGTTAGCCAGGATGGAGATTGCCCCCTGCCAACTAAACTTGAACAGCTGGAGAATAATGGTCGGCTTCTACGTGATATGGCATCGGGCAGGCCTCGGAGAACCGACCTTCGTGGAGCCGAAAAAGCTGTACAAACTGAAGGCCTACCCGAGATCCTATCACGGTTGGTACTACCTCTCTTCATATGCCGACGCCCCTGCCCTCATTAAAGACCTTCCCCAGACCAATAAAAATTTCAAGGACTCTTGGTTTTGGGCTACAGGCGATTGGGGACGGACTTGGCCAACATGCTCGGAGGAGACAGAGGTCCCAAACGTCTTCAGAGCGGGAGGTTTGGAACCGAACCCTTAGTTTCTCTTCCTTAACTTTATGACAAAATACTAACTCACCAATACTTCTCAGCCTGCTGGAGGGATCCTCCCAAAGTTACCCATGAGGTCCGAGCTAGGATCATGATGGCCCGAAACCTCACCGGTCATTGGAAGAAAGTAGTCAATGATGCAGCCTTTGTGGAGTCGGGCCTCATCCGAAGCGCACCACCATAGGCCACGGGGCGCCAAGGTAGCTTCCAACTAACCTTCGGATAGATTCATTGTGCTCAACCCAAATTATGAATAAAGTTATCTGAATTCGGAAACTGACCATAATCTTTGCCTTGCGTTCTACAGGAATTTCAAAGCAACCCAAATTTCTTGAGCGGCTCCAAAGTGCGGCTAGGAGGCCCGGGCCAGGCGAAGCCGTGAGTTCTCGGAAGCTGCCGGCCGCTGTAGAGGCCAAAGGGAAATCCAAGGTGGTTGCTTCTCCGACTGCCCAACCTACATCTTCTCCCGTAAGGGCGGTACCAGGTCCTACGACCCGAACAACTTCTACATCATCCAGGTCCGCGAGCAAACATCGCCACCTGCTTGAGGGCGAAATGGTCGAACTGTAAGAGGAGGAGGAAGAAGAGCAGCCCTTGATCAGGAGGTCTACTACTCGGAGAGAGGGAAGAGCTTTCGAGGCCCCTCCCAAGACCAGAAATGGAGGTGTGGTGCTGGGGGTAGATGACCTTCGTGAAAAGGTCCGGGTTGTGACATCCCATATTGTGCCTGCGATCAATTTGCTAGCTGACACGGTGCCCCCGGAGCGGATTCTGAAATTTTAGGACCTCACCCCTAAGGAAGTTATTACCGGATGGCCGAGGTAAACATGCTTCCCTATTTTCGTTTTGTGTTTTTACTTGCTGATTTCTGATTTCTTTTTTTCTTTCTTGTAGGGAAACTATGTTATGGCCCGGAACAATGACTTACTCCTGAGTCTTCTGTCCGAGGGAAGCCAAGTACAGAGGCTTCAAAGCCAAATTACAGAGCGGGAGACCGATCTGGCTAAAAAGGAGAAGGTAATCAAAACTCTCGAGCAGACCGCGGCCAAAGCCCTTTCATTGAATGAATCCCTCCGCAATGCCTCTGCTATTTCAAAGAAGATTATGGAGGCTGCCAAGAAGAATATGGAGACTGCCCAAGAGGAAAACAAATGCTTGAGGTGGGATGTGGCGGGCTCTGAATCCAAGTTGAAGACAATGACAGGAGAGAGAGATCGGGCTCATGAAGAGCTGAAGAAGAAAGAAACCGTGCTGGAGGACGAACGGGAGAAAATCAAGCTTGAGGGGGTTGATGACTGCACCCAAATTATTCCGAGGGTGATGCCCGATATAGACATGGGACCCATCCACGCGGCTATCCGATTCTGCAAGGGGGAGCTTTTCGATGAGGAATTTCGCGAGCTACTTCCCCTTCCTTCAGAGGAAATTCAGAACCCCGACCATTTATCTGCCGTGCCAATATCCAGCCTGAGGCTCATGCCCCTGCCTCTGAAGTGCCTGAGGCTGATACTGTCGAAGCCCCTCCTACCTCCCAAGCTGAAACCGAGGTACCTCATGTCAAGCCCGTGCCTGAAATCCAACCATCCGGACATGTTCAAAAAGAAATAATTGCCCATGTGCGGGCTGATTAATGAGTGTAACCCGAAGGGGTCCCTATGTGAACTTTAAACAATATATTCTCCCTTTTTTTGTAATAACAATCTTAACTTTTTCTATGTAATATATTTTGTATGTCTCAGTTACTACTTTCCATACTTAGCTTACTTTCTGCACGTAACTTGCTTTTCCAAGTCTGAATGTGATGAGAAGTCTTGATCCATACAAATATGAATCCGGCCATGAGGGGAATGCTCTACCCATGAGCTGATGATGTTCACTTGATGGGAGATAGCCCGGCCCCGAGCTGGAGAAACACTTGGCTTTGGGGGAATGTTACCTCCCTTAACCAACAAGGATCCGACCATGGGGGAATGCTCCATCCCAATGCCGATGATACGAGCTCGGTGGAACGTAACCCGACCCCGAGTTTAAGAAACACTTGGCTTTGGGGGGAATGTTACCTCCCCAGACCAACAAGGATCCGGCCATTGGGGAATGCTTCTTCCCCATGCCGACGATACGATCTCGGTAGGACGTAACCCGACCCCGAGTTGAAGGAACAAAGCATCAGTGGAATGAATCCAACCCCGTGTAGGTAGAACATAGCATCAGCGAAACGAATCCTGCCCCGAGCAGGTGGAAAATAGCATCGACGAAATGAATCCAGCCCCGAGCTGGTGGAATAAATCATCGGCAGAACGAATCCAGCCCCGAACAGGTGGAACAAAGCATCAGCGGAACGAATCCAGCCCCGAGCTGGTGGAACAAAGCATCGGCGGAATGAATCCAGCCCCGAGCAGGTGGAACAAAGCACCGGCGGAACGAATCCATCCCCAAGTTGGTGGAACATATGAGACTTACACGAGGGAAGATTTTCAACCTTTAAGGCTCTGTGAATCCCAGTGCGGGCGTCTCATTGCCATGCATCGGTGAAAAATTAAATTGGAACAAGATAAAGTTAACAAAATGGAGGTGACTTAGCAGATACTCCACATAAACCCAAAAAGAATAACAACTCGGGTGCCCCGAGGCAGCGTCCTGTCTGGTTCCTCCCAAAACACAATTCTGAATCTTACAACTCTGTGTCCCAGCTAGCTGGGCTACGGATCGGTGAGCGGTCGATACCCTGAGGGTAGAAACCTCATCATGCTGGGCGGCTCTGGAGTCTGCAAGCGCTATGAGGGCAGAAACCTCCCCATGCCATGCTTCTCCTGATCCGAGGCGGTTAGGCAGATTCCCCACGGGGGAAGAAGACACCTCATGTGCGCCATCCCTTTGGTGTTTCTCAACGGGACTCACCAGTCGACTCGCAGGGGAAGAAACCTCTCTGAGTCTGGTTTACCCGAGACCACAATGGTCATGAAGGCCATTCGGCTATCCCCATACCATATTCTCCGATGGTTCTCAGCGGGATTCACCAGCCAACTCGCAGGGGAAAAACTATTAGTGTTCCTAGAACATGCCAAGGATCTCTAAGGTGATTTGTGTGTGAATAAATCAAAGAAAGTTGCGGAAATACTCACTTTGATCGGATGAAGTTCAAGACTTTTTCTTCTTTGTTGGAAGCTCCAAGCCTTTGATTTGAATTCCAAACTCAATGGTGAGTTTCCCTATCACCTTAGTTGACTCCCAAAGTGCTAGCTGTGACCAAAAATTGAAAGAAAAATTTTCTCCTCCAAGGAGCATGTATTCGGCCAAGAGAGAGATGTGAGGGAGAGAGTGATTAGTTCACACTTTGTTTTAAAAAACAAAACATATACAAAAAGTTGGTGTGTGTTGACTTGGTAGGTTTGGGAAGTAAATGCCACATTTACTATTCCATCTACTTACATCACAAATTGTGATAAGTCGATGTAAGTCATGGGTCCCACCCATTTAAATTCCAAATTTAGTTGGCTTACACAACACACTTTGGGCCCGGATCGTTTAATTTGACTAAACGAATTTTTCGTCGCTTCGTAATTAAATCTAATTTAATTAAATAATAATACCCAGTAAAATTATTACGGAAGTCGCTAGAATTAAAATCCAATTCAATTCCACATTGAAATCTAATTTCAATTAATATATCTAATATATTATTTTAGCCCAATTAATTAAATTAAATAGTAAAATCCAATTTCACTATTAAATTTACTTTGTTGATTAATAGTTTGATCATCACATGTTGGAAACTTGAGTGTAAGGTTATCATCTGATGCGATTTATTCGATCATCACATCGCCACGATGTATGATCTAACGAATCAGATGAAACAGTTTGAAGTATATACTTGGATCGTTGATGAGACCGCAGTTCCTTAGCCTGTGTTGTAGCCCAACTCAGCTGCTAACAGAACTACTCTTAATCCAATTAGGATTATATAGATTTAAAATGCTTCTTTTGCTGCCTCAGCTGCAGTAATATTCCGCTTTTATTGTTTAATCGGCAATAGTATCTTGCTTGGAAGATTTCCAGCTCACTGTTTCGTTACTCAAACTAAATATGTACCCTTATTGCGACTTACAGTCGTCTTTCTCGGTTTGGAAACTTGCAGCGGTGAACCCAGTCACCTCAAGTTCTCTTTTCCCCATATTCTCAGAAAGCATCCTTAGTTCATCCAAGATACTCAAGGATGTTCTTTACTTTAATCCAGTGACTATCACATGGATTGGCCTTATTGCATCTACATATGCTCAAAACATATGAGACATCAGGTTGTGTACATTTCATAACGTACAAGCTCTGGGAGAGTGTCAGCAGCTTTCTAGATTTATCCCAGTAGATCTTTATTCCTAGAATAAAGCCTGCTTCTCCTAGGTATTTCATGGAGAATTTTAATGAAAGCCAAGCTTTCACCGATTATAGTATGGGAATATTATTGCCGAGAAGCAATACATCATCAACATAAGGACAATGAATGTCAGTGCGCTCCCACTAACCCTCTTATATACACAAGAATCATCTTCATTTTAAATTAAATCATATACCATTATGATTACATCAAAATGATGGTTCCAAGAATTCAATGTTTGCTTCAATCTATAAATGGATCATTTAACTTGCAAGCCTTGTTTGCATATTTCGGCAAGACAAAACCGTCAGGATGTTGCATACAAACATCCTCCAAAAGGTTTCCATTAAGGAAAGCAGTTTTGACGTCCATATATCATATTTCATAATTGAAATATGCAGCAATAGCAAGCATTATCCGAATGGATTTAATAATTGCAACATGTAAAACGTTTCGTCGTAATCGACACTATGTCGTTGATGATACATTTTCTGTACAAGCCTAGCTGCGTACATTTGTATGTTGCCATCCATGTTTTTCTTCACCATAAAGACTCATTTGCTACCAATAGGCACAATACCTTCTGGTACATCAACCAGTGTCCAAACTTGGTTGGTGTACATGGAATCCGTTTCGAACTTCATGGCACTTTGCCATAAACCGGAGTCGATACCTTGTATTGTTTCCTCATACGTAGTCCGTTCGTCTTCCTCAATAAGATTGACATCTACATGAGGTGAAATCAGAAACCCATACCTCTCTGGTTATTATCTGACTCTCTCTGACATACGCGGTTCTTGTGTATTCAAAGATTGTGGTATAGTTTCATCATTGATGAACTGTTCATGTTCTGTAAGGGATCGGTGCCTGGAATAGTATCACTCTGATTTTCATCGAGTCTTACTTGTTGGGGTTGGTGCTCAGAGCGCCAATTCCCGGTTGTATTTCTTTTTGAATACTTTTGTAAAAAATTATTATTTTGAATAATATATGCAGTTTCTATAATATAATGTATCTTTTAATATGGTAAAGACGTAATGACCTTAGAATGACTAGTCATGGTGCAGTTGCAAAAGCGTCGCAACTGACATTGAGTTGTATCATGATGTTGTCATTCTCAGACAGTTCCTGGTCAAGGTTTACACTACTTGGTCAATATAGTAAACCCGTTGAGACCGGTACATGTCGTATACTGGAATATATGATTACAATGGTTTCTCAATGAACCATAAGTCTTGGAGACTAGTATAGACGTGTAGGTGTTTATAGCGGATAAACACTGAACGACTCACTAAAGATTCTTAATGGATGGTACACAAACGTCAATAAGAATTTTATCGGGTTGAGTAGCACTTGTGATTCTTCGACTTGAGATACCACTGTGGGCGTATGAGATATCTTCTACACTTAGATGGCAGTCACGTCACCGATCTATTAAGATCAGACCTCCGCCTGTTCGTTGGGTGTAGATAGATCATTAGGGTGTCCTGTGTGTATCGAGATAGGATCCGTCAGTTCTGTGTATCAGAGCATAGGTAGTCCATATGATTAGCAATCAGATAAAAACCAGGGGCCCGTGGTACAATTTAGAAGTTAGTTCTAAATATTCTTTTTGAGATTGCTAATAGAATAGTCGACTGGATAATCCCTATAGAGACTTGATGTTTACATCTATATCTCTGGGATTTATCCGGATACCTGTGATGGAGGAATTATACATTTTCCATGACCTCGACCGGTATGATTCAGCGAGTTTATCCGTGATCGTCATAATTTACGGGTGGATAAATTATGGACACGAAATTGGATTTCGTGACGGATATGCCTGAATCTAGAGAGTCTCACTAATGAAATATACTCGTAGAGCACTAGGGCAACAATTATAAATGATGTTGATTATTTATAAAGTCGTTTAAAGGTTAAACGCAAAATAGATGTGTAGGGACCCGATAGTCATTTCCTTCATTTTTGTGTATTTGCATTTAATGTTTAATTAATTCAAATACACATTAATTAATTGTCAAAATGAGATATTTGACTAATATCATAAATGAATATATATATTTAATATTTAATGTAAATATTATACATATATTTAATATATTTGTATTTAATTAATTATTTAATTGTTAAATGATTAAATTAATTAAAGTATAGATATTTTAAAGTTATGATATTTTATTAATGGCTTGAGTTGCAATTGTTGACTAAATTTAATTCATTAAATGGTTTGATGATTAAAGTTAACAAGTTAATAAAGCAAAATTAAATGAAACAAAAAATCAAAATATCTAGATATTATTCTTAGCTATTTTCGGCCAAGGGTATTATTGTGCAAGTATATATTTTTTTTCATTTAGGGTTTATATATCATCAACACTTATTACAAAAACTCCATTGAAGAAACAAAAGAAGCTTGAGAGAAAGATAAAGAAAAACAATAAAATCTTGGAATTTTAGTAAGTTTTTCCAACTTACTATTAGAGAGGAAAGTGTTCCCTTTGTTCTAGGCTACATGCTATGATGTTCTCATGTTATTCTTTTCTTTATTCTTTGTGTTTTGTTTAATGAAAGTTTGAGTATAGGGTTGAGCATGTATAAAGTTGATAGAATATTACTAATGAAGTAGTAAGCATTCTTTTCATAGTTTGAGAAAGTTGTTGCTAATCTACAGTTATTGACCCACTCTTAAATGACCTATATTTGATCTATATTTATTTCATTGTGTTGAGACTTGATTTGAATGGAAGAAACATGATTGAAGTATTGGATTTTGTCAATTTTTTCTAATTTGTCCAATTTGAAGAAAATGAAAAATTATGGATTGAGACCACTTCCAAATTTGGGGATTTTCATTTATATGGTGTATTTGGATGTGTATATGATACATATTAAATATTATGTTGATTGGATTTCATTTGCATGTGTTTTGAACAATGGAAATGCAAAATGCACTTACCCCCCCCCCCCAGTGAGGCTCTCGACTTTGGGGTTTATTTTTTGTAAATTTTTGTTGCAATTTGAATTTCAATATGTATGACATGTTAAATTCATATATGTAATGATTTAGAATCATCCAAAATCGTTTTGAACAATTTCAGACTGAAATGAATAAAAAACCAAGTATATGGGTAATTCGGTAAATTCACATAAATTTGATTTATAGTGTTTTATTTCATAATTTGATTATTGGATAATAAAATAAATAAGTTTATTTTATTAATCCGAGAAAAAGTTTTGAAATCGGGAAATTTTGATTATCCACTGTTCCGCTGCGTTACCGGATATCCGCAATAAAACCCCCATCACTAATTTCCTCCCACTTACCAATGTATTTAGGAATTCCTTTTCGAGGAAAACAACATGAAGAGCAACAAATACATTGTTCTCTTGTGAGTTGTATAAGTACTATACTTTGATTTCCCTAGGATAACCTACAAATAGGTACTTATCCGATTTGGGTTCAAGTTCAGTACCATCCAAACGTTTAACGTGCCCAGCATCCCCAAATCTTAAGGAATGAGAAACCCGGTTTCTTTCCTGTTCATATCTAATATGAAGTCTGTCTAATATATTTTCATGGAACCTTATTCAAAATAAGTATTGCACTGTTTAATGTGTATCCTCCTAAGGAAATTGGTAGCTCAGAGCGACTCATCATTAACCTTACCATGTCCAACTAAGTTCGGTTTCTTCGTTCGGTCACACCATCAAATTGAGGTGTTTCGGAAGGATTCCACTGTGAAAGAATACCATACTCTTTCGAGTAATCTTGAAACTCATATGTTTAAGTATTATCCACCATGGTCCAACCGTAATATTTTAATACTTTTACCGGTCTATTTTTCTACTTCGTGTCGAAACTCTTTGAATTACTCAAAGGTTTCTGACTTGTGTTTCATAAGATACACATAACCGTAACGCGATTCCACATCCATAAAGGTTACGAAGTATTCATATCTACTTCTAGTCTAGCTAGATATGGGCCCACATACGTCACCATGAACGAGGGGTAAACAGCTCGGTGGCACGTACACTTTTACCGCTAAAAGGCGTTTTAGGCATTTTGCCTAATAAACAAGATTCGCATACATCATTTGAATTAGGATAAAATATGTCCTAGTATCCACTCTTCGAAAGTGTGGATATACGAGTTTTGTTAATGTGTCCCAGACAACAATGCCACTAATAAGTCTCATCTGATTTACTCAGTTTGAGCCTTTTGTTTGTCATGTTATATGTTTGAGATTCATTTATATTCAAAATATAAAGATGGTTATTCACATCTAATATGTATATCTCAATATCATCTTTATAAACAAAACACATGGTGTTTCGGAACATAAAGGTACACACCCAACGGGTTAAACTAGATACAGAGATAATGTTCTTAATCAAACTAGGTACATTATAACAGTCTCCTAATTTAAGCACATGCCCCAAGGGCAGTTCTAAAACTTAGGTTCTCACAACTAAAACAGCGACTATCGTCCCGTTTCTGACTCGTAGGTCAATCTCATCTGAAGCCAGTATCCTGTTAATCAGCAGATCATGCACATCAGTACATATGTATGTTCCACATCCAGTATCAAAATCCAATTTTAAAACTGGTAGTGGACATATTTATAACAAACTTACATGAAGCCGGAGCCTTGCCCGTCTTCATTTCCTTCATGTCTGCCTTGTCCATACGACAATCACGCTTCCAGTGACCCCGTTTGCCACAGTTTAGGCAAACATCTTGGGATATGTCCTTTGTCTTCCAAGAAGACTGTGACGATTTAGCCTTGCCCTTTTCTTCACACCCCTAGAAGCCTTCGGCCAAGCCTTAGCCTTCTGGGATGTCGAAGTAAAATACGCCTTGCGTTTCTTGCCCTTTTAGAAGCTCTGGCTCTGCCTCCTTGAGCATAGCCATTAACTCTCCAAGAGTTTTCTCTTGGTTCATCATGTTGAAGTTCATGACGAACCCACCCCAGCATTCAGGCAGAGACTGTAAGATCAAATTTATAGAAGTCTCAGCCTCGAAGGTTATGCCCAGCTAACCTAGCTGTTCGATGTCAGCAATCCTCTGCGACACCTAGTGCTCGACAGATGTACCCTTTGACACACGCGAGCGAAATAGCTTCTTTTACAATTCATACTTCTAAGATCTAAGAATAGATATATGAAGATCCTTTAATTTCCATATCATGGTACAAGGATCTAATCCTTAGTTCTGATGATGAAATTTGAGGATTCATTGCAGCAAGCAAGCATGACAGATTGAGTACTAAAGTTATGAGTCTTCCAAAGCTCATGCTCCACTATTTTCTCAACTCCGGCTCAAGCCCGAGAGGTTTCTCTATCAAATATAGTAACTTCTCAGCTCCCAGGACTATCCTGAGGTTCTTTTCCCAATCTGGAAAATTAAAGTCGTTAAAGATATTTTCACCCATGATTATGTCCTTTGACGCTAATCTTTCAAGTCATCTTGATTGCTATAATCTAACTATCCAATCAACGATTTCGGGTACAATCTAATGTAATGATTACTATAGTCTAACTATATAATTAACTACAATTTGATTGGTTACTTTCAAATGTATTGATTACTATAGTCCAACTATATAACCAACTACAAATGAAGTAGTTTGAATACAGTCCAACTGTTGATTTATAACAACAATTGAATATTAGTCCAACTAATATATATAAATTTTTATTGACGAAAAATAAAATGAGCGCGTATTAGCAAGTATCTAAACAAAATTACAAATTTAATACTTGCCTCCTATTATTTTGTGGTGAGCCTCTAACCATCTGTGGAGTACTCGGGAAACCTAGTTTCCTAGTGGGCTAGGATCCCGTTAAATAACTAATAACATTGACTTTGGCCAACAAGTTGTATGAAACTTAACTAGGTAGATCTCTAAGATCCATTGGATCCCATCCAATTCATAGATCCAGTAGGTGGACCTCCAAGTTCGAAACATATATCCAATATATGTAAATATATCCAATATATTTCCTAACATTTTCCTCTAAATCAATTAAGCATTGGATTTGGACCAACAAGCTTAATGATTCTAGTTAAGCGTGACCCATTGACCGTAGGAAAGCTTCGTAATCAAAGTTGATGAACAAGAAGTGACATTGACTTTGGCCAACAAGTCACAACCGCCCAAGACATACGATATGGAACAAAGCTTACGCGGTTCAAACACATCCGCGATGGACAAAGGTCTTGATTTTGGCCAACAAACCAATGCTGATCTTGGATATTGAGGGAGAAGCACTCAATGGAATGAAAAATGCTTAATATAGTTGTTGGGTTCTCTAAGAACAATAACCAAGATCATTAAGCATAAATTGATGTGAATACGTAAAGTAAAGTAGCGGAAATTACTCACTTTGATCGGCTAAGGATGTGTAGACAACAAAATTTTGCCTCCATTGAAGTTTCTCCAAGCTTCTCCTTTGATGTATGTTGAGCTTCCAAGCTTGTTGTTGAATTCCAAAATCATGGGAGTAGTTTCCCTATCACCTTTGTATGATCTTTGTGTGCTAGCACTTGTGCTTTTTGAAGCAAAATCAAGAAGAAGTGAAGCCTAGCTTCACGCCATTTGAGAGGAAAAAGAAGGCCAAGTTTTCGGCCTTATGTGTGTAGAGAATGAGTGAGTGTTGTGTCTTGATTTCCAAAATCAAGTAACCTAATACCAATTATCAAAATTTAGTAAAAGGTCTTTCACACAACAATAAAATAAGCTTGTGTGTTTTACAAGCTTCCACCAACCACCAACTTCCATCAACCAAAAGGTAAACAAAGTTGACTAGTGATGTGACTTGTGTGTGGGCCCCACTTTAATTCAAAATCCAAGTGGGCCCGCAAACACGTTCCAAGCTCGGGTTCGTTAATTCCAAATTAATGAATTTTCCGTTGTGACTTAATTAAATCAAATTTAATTAAATAATTATGCCTAGCAAAATTACTATTCAAGTCACTCGCGAATTAATTCTAAATTAATTCGTTCGCCCGAATTAAAATATAATTTTAATTTCGTTATGAAATCTAATTTCATTTAATATATCGAATATATTATTTAATCGATTAATTCCAAATTAATCGTTTTCTCTCTACTATTTGAATTTTATCCCAGATAAATTCTCGCCGTAATTAATACCAGATTAATTTTCTCTCTGTCATAATTAATCCCAGATTAATTTTGTGTGAGTCATACATCATCGGTGAATCTTCGGGAAGCGACCCATGAGATCCCTGGATATGTTGGCAGTAAATCCGGTCATCGGAGTATCTGAATACGTGCTTACCTAGTACCACGTTCTTACCGATTTACAGGACATGGCTGGCTTCTAGCAAAGCATCGTACCTATCCAATTCTCCAGAAATATTCTTTTAAGGAATATGTAATCTATGTCAGGCGTAGTATACGTAGTATAGCGTATAGCGATCCAGTATCGGATGTCACATTCTAGGCCTGGGGCTGGAATTGTGTCTGCCCCGTACGAAGCATATATCGGATCTTTGGTAACTAGTCTCTATAATCAGATAATCATGACCTAGTCATATTATCCCAATGACTGCAGTACTGAAGAGTACTAGTTCCGTATCCTACATGATCATCATCTTCATATGACTGAAGTGATACTTCCATCTTGACATCACACCCAATACACTACGATTCTCAGTATAACCAGAAGAGGCGTACACAGAACCTGTTAAAGCCCTGGATGACCAAAACCAAAGTATACTGATTGTCGCAAGTATTAGCGATGCAAGTCTCAGGTTAAGACCAAATACACCTACCTTGATTCAGACTCCCATAGACACATAGTCATACTACCAATGGAATTCCGAGGGGTCTATCCAGAGCGAAGCTGTTTCCGTACCATCGGTAAACACAACCTCCTATTACTATTGCATGAGTATCCAATACCCAAATATATGAGAACTATGCTGTTACGCTTCCATAACAGGCCCAAGTGTAATATTAGTCCATTCCGCATTATCGATGTCCAGTCTCGATAATACAACGACTAGGGATATTTTAATGATTAAACCTTAATAGATTAATATTGTCTCATATCTTATTAATCCAGAACTAATCATATGGAATTTTATCATTTATATATCCCGGTAATCCAATTACAAATGATAAAAGAGCAATTTCATTTGTCACATAGTTAATTTGTACAACAACACCATGTTCTGTACAAATAGTGATGCTATGGGTCATAATTGTCCAACAATCTCCCACTTGGCCTATAGCCAATCACTCAAGTGTCCTACACTTGAACTATGTACGGGTCGCTCAAACTTCTTCTGAGAAACAGCTTTCGTCAGCGGTTTTGCAAGGTTATCATCTGATGCGATTTATTTGATCATCACATCGCCACGATGTATGATCTTATGAATCAGATTAAATAGTTGAAGTATACACTTGGATCGTTGATGAGACCATTAATTCTTTAGCCTGTGCTGTAGCCTAGCTCAACTGTTAACAGAACTATTCCTAATCTAATTAGGAATTTTACATATCCAAAATTGCTTCTTTTGCTGCCTCAGCTGCAGTAATATTCCGTTTTTGTTGTTTATTCGGTAACAGTATCTTGCTTGGAAGATTTCCAGCTCACTATTCCGTTATTCAAACTATATAGTACCCTTATTGTGACTTACAGTCGTCTTTATCAGTTTGGAAACTTGCAACGGTGAACCCAGTCATTTCAAGTTCTCCTCCTCCATAGCTTGAGAAAGCATCCTTAGATCATCTAAGATACTTAAGGATGTTCTTAACATCAATCCAGTTACTATCACTTGGATTGGCCTGATTGTGACTCCATATGCTCAAAGCATATGAGACACTAGGTCACGTACATATATTTCAATGTACGATTTCTCGGAGAGTGCCAACAACTTTTAGATCTATCCCAGTAGATCCTTATTCATAGAATAAAGGTTGCCTCTCTCAAGTATTCTATGGAGAATTTTCATGAAATCCAAGCTTTCACCGATTATATTATGGGAATGTCATTTCCAAGAAATGACATGTCATCATTTTATAGGACAATCATTGTCAGTGCGCTCCCATTAACCTTCTTATATACATAAGAATCATTTTCGTTTTGAATTAAATCATATACCATTATGATCTTATCAAACCGTTAGTTCCAAGAACGTAATGCTTTATTCAATCCATAAATGGATCGATTTAACTTGCAAACCTAGTTTGCATGTTTTAGTATGACAAAACCGTCAGGATGTTGTAAACATCCTCCAAAAGGTTTCCATTTAAGTAAAGCGGTTTTGATGTTCAGCTGTCATATTTCATAAATGAAACATACAACATTAGCAAGCATTATCCAAATGGATTTAACCATGGCACCGGGTAAAAGTTTTCGTCATAATCGACATTATGTTGATGATGATACTTTTTCTATACAAGCCTAGCTTTATACATTTGTATGTTGCCATCCATGTATGTCTTCCTTGAAGACTCATATAGTACCAATAGGCACAATGTCCTCCGGTACAACAACCAGTGTCCAAACTTGGTTGGTATACATGGAATCGATTTCGGACTTCATAACACTTTGCCATAATGGGAGTCGATACCTTGTATCACTTCCTCATACGTAGCCAGTTCGTGTTCCTCAATAAGATTGACATCTTTATGAGGTGAGATCAGAAACCCATACCTCTTAGGTTGTTTTCTGACTCTCTCTGACTTACGCGGTTCTTGTGTATTCGAAGATTATGGTACAATTTCATCCCTGATGAACTGTTTGTGTTCCATGAGGACTCGGTGCCTGGAACAGTATTACTCCGATTTTCATCGAGTTTTACTTTCCTCCCACTTACCACTGCATTTAGGAATTCTTCTTAGGAAAACCGCATGCAGATTAACAATTACATTGTTCTCTTGTGAGTTGTATAAGTACTATACTTTGGTTTCCCTAGGATAACCTACAAATTAGGCACTTATTCGATTTGGGTTCTAGTTTGGTATCATCCAAACATATGCCCAGCATTCCAAAATCATCAGGAATGAGAAAACCCAGTTTCTTTCCTGTTCATATCTAATATGAAGTCTGTCTAACAGATTATCATGGAACCTTATTCAAAATAAGTATTGCACTGTTTAATGTGTATCCCGTGAAGGAAATTGGTAGCTCAGAGTGACTCATGATTAACCTAACTATGTCCAACAAAGTTCGGTTTCTCTGTTCGGACACACCGCACATTTGAGGTGTTCCAGGAGGAGTCCACTGTGAAAGAATACTATACTCTTTCAGGTAATCGAGAAACTTATCGCTTAATTATTTTCCACCACGGTCCGACCGTAATGTTTTAATACTTTTATCGGTCTGTTTTCTTACTTCGTTTCGAAACTCTTTGAATTTATCAAAATTTTCGATTTATGTTTCACAAGAAACACATAACCATAACGCGATGCCACATCCGTAAAGGTTACGAAGTATTCATATCCACCTCTAGCCTAGCTAGACATGGGCCCACGTACGTCACTATGAACGAGGGCTAACAAATCGGTGGCACTTACACTTTTACCAAGTAAAAGGTATTTTAGGCATTTTGCCCAATAAAATAGATTCGTAGACATCATTTGAATTAGAATCAAATCCGTCCTAGTACCCACTCTTCGAAAGTATGGATATACGAGTCTTGTTAATGTGTCCCAGACAACAATGCCACAAATAAGTCTCATCTGTTTAATTCAGTTTGAGCTATTTGTTTGTCATGTTATATGTTTGAGATTCATTTATATTCAAAATATAAATACTGTTATTCACATCTAATGTGTTTATCTCGATATCATCTTTATAAACAAAACACTTAGTGTTCTAGAATATAAAGGTATACCCGCAACGGGTTAAACTAGATATAAAGATAATGTTTCTAGTCAAACTAGGTACATTATAATAGTTTCCAAATTTAAGTACATGCCGCAAGGGCAGTTCCAAAACTTAGGTTTCTACAGTTAAAACAGTGACTCTCGTCCTGTTTTCGACTCACAGGTAGATCTCATCTGAAGTCAGTATCCTGCTTATCAGCAAATTCTGCACATTAGTACATATTTATGTACCACATCTAGTATCAAAAATCGAATTTTGAAACTAATAGTGAACATGTTTATGCAAACATACTTGAAGCCGGAGTCTTGCCCCGTCTTCAATTCCTTCATGTATGCCTTGTCCATATGGCAGTCACGCTTCTAGTGACCCCGTTTGCCACAATTTAGGTAGACATCTTGGGATATGTTCATTGTCTTCCTAGAAGACTATGATGAGTTTGCATTTGCCCCTTTTAGAAGCTATGGCTCTGCCTCCTTGAGCATAGCCATCAACTCTCCAAGAGTTTACTCTTGGTTCATAATGAACCTGCCCCAGCATTCGGGCAGAGACTGTAAGATCAAATCTTTGGAAGTCTCGGCCACGTAGGTAATGCCCAGCTAACCTAGCTGATCGATGTCAGCAATCATCTGCGACATCTAGTGCTCGACAGATGTACCCTCTGACATACGCGAGCGAAAGAGCATCTTTTGCAATTCGTACTTCTAAGATCTAAGGTTAGATCTATGAAGATCTTTAATTTCATCATCATGGTACAAGGATCTAATCCTTAATTTTGACGACAAAATTAAAGAGTCATTGCGGCAACCATAACGGATTGAGCACTAAAGTTATCATCACCATAAGTCTTCCAAAACTCATGATCTACTATTTGCTCAACTCCGGGCTCAGGCCCGAGATGTTTCTCTATCAAATAGAATAACTTCTCAGTTTCCAGGACTATCCTGAGGTTTTATTCTCAATCTGAAAATTGGAGCCGTTTAAAGACATTTTCTCCTAAGATTATGTTCTAAACGCTAATATTTCAGTTATCTTGATTCCAATAGTCCAACTATCCAATCAATGATTTCGGGTACAATCAAATATAATGATTACTATAGTTTAACTATATAATTAACTATTATTTGATTGGTTAAATTCAAATATATTGATTACTATAATCCAATTATAGAATCAAATATAAATGAAGTAGTTTGAATATAGTCCAACTGTTAAAATAAAACAACAATTAAATATTAGTCCAACTAATATATTTATAAATTAATGACGAAAAATGAAATGAGCGCGTATTGGCAAGTATCTAAACGAAATTGCAAATTTAATACTTGTCTCCCATATTTTTCGACGAGCCTCTAACCCTCTGTGGAGTACTCGGAAAACCTAGTTTCCTAGTGGGCTAGGATCCCGTTAAATAACACACAAACTTGACTTTGGCCAACAAGCTGTATGATATTTAACTAGGTAGATCTCTAAGATCAATTGGATCTCATCCAATTCCTAGATCCAGTAGGTGGACATCCAAATCTGAAACATATATATAATATATATGCCAATATATCCAATATATTTTCCTAACCTTTTCCTCTGAATCAACTAAGCCTTGGCTTTGGCACAACAAGCTTAATGATTCCAGTTAAGCGGGACCCATTGACTTTGGAAAGCTTCGTAATCGATGTCGATGGACAAGAAGTGATCTTGACTTTGGCCAACAAATCACAACTTGGACAAGACATGCGATATGGAATTAAGTCTTCATGATTCAAACACATCCGTGATGGACAAAGGTCTTGACTTTGGCCAATAAACCAGTGCCAATCTTGGATCTTGGGAATGAATCACTCAATGGAAGGAAAACGCTTAATATTTGTTGAGGGTTTTTTGCGCAATTGGCAACCAATTAATTATCTTTGATTAGGTCTCATCATACACCCTTAAACATGCATTCTAAAAGCATAATAAGGCGCGGTAAATAAATTAGTAATGATATGAAGATGGATACCTCACAAATTATTCCTAGAACAAATCACTCCATTTTCTCTCCCCGGCTAGCACTATTCTTACTTCTACCTAATTACATAACACTTCTAAAGAAACCTCATTTACATTGAGGGGAATAGGTGAGAATAGAATTACAAAGAATCGTGAGATAATGGCTGGACACGCAGGTCCAATTTAATAAATTCTAAATTTATTACAAAAATTTCCAAAATTGCCCTCACTCATCTAATATCCATCCGATATACATTATCCATACATCACATCCATGTATTCACATAAAGCATATTATCAATCAATCTAATCCAATTAATTAATCTATAATTAATGACCATCCAATGTTCAAACAACAATTTAATTTGCGCGAGTCCAACTCATTTAAGAATAAGTACTCAAAGTACGAATTCTTGAATTATATCAAACTATAATATTAAATCCAATTTAATTTGTATTCAATATTAATTCTTTATTTAATTCCAAATTAAATAATTACACATTTTAATGTGCCTTTGCGACTTAGATTCTAAATATAATCTCAATGGGTCTCAAAGCGAAATTAACATCCAATGTAAATTTTAATTAAAGTCCAATGGGCTTTTAATTAATTCATAAGGCATGGACTTTGGCAACCAAAGCCCAATAAGGAATCACCATTTTCCATAAAATTAATTTTGGCCCATTAGGCCCAATTAAATTTTTAAAGGCCCAATTATCATATTTGGACTTTATGGAAATGGTATTAGGCCCAATTGGATCCAACCAATTATCCTAAACCAAAATTGGCCCAACAAAGCCCATTAAGCTCAAATACAACATTTTTAGCCCAATTCCAAATTAAGCCCATTTAATTAAATCACAATATTCCAAGTATCACAATTATTTAATTAAAGTGTATTAGCCATAATTAATTAGTTAAATTAATATTTCCAAAACACCAATTACACTAATTAGTTAATTAGTTAATTTAGAATTAATTCGCTAGCGACGTGAATAGTAATTTTGCTAGGCATAATTATTTAATTAAATTTAATTTAATTACGTCGCAACGGAAAGTTCGTTAATTCGGAATTAACGATCCCGAGCCCGGAATGTGTTTGCGGGCCCACTCGCATTTTGAATTCAAGTGCGGCCAATAAGTCACATCGCAAGTCACTCACATGTCACATCCACGTTTTGTGATGTGTGTCATGTCATATTTTTGGTGATGAAGGAGGTTGAGAGCAATTAATGCTCTTTTCCCTCCAAATTGCTTTTGGAAAGCATATACCAAAATGTTTTGACTTTGTGTATAGACTTGGAAATGGTTTTAGAAACCAAACACAACTCTTTTTTTTTCTTGACATGGCCGAATGGTCTTCTTCATTTTCTCTCATTGTTACCGTGAACCTAGGGCTCATTTCTTCTTGATTTTACTTCAAAATCAAAGATGCTAGCACATCAAGGAGTCTTACAAAGGTGATAGGGAAACCAATCCTTGAGCATGGAATCAACAACAAAGCTTGGAGCTTGGATTGAAGATCACACCAAGGAGCTTGGCTGAATCATCCATGGAGAAAATTTTTGTGTTCATCGCATCCAAAAGCCGATCAAAGTGAGTATTTCCGCTACTTTACTTTGATGTATTCACACATTTCATTGCTTAATTGATCTTGGGTTGACCTAGAAAAGCCAACAATGGTATCAGAGCGGTTATTAAGCATGAAATTGAATTAGGGTAAAATTTGGGTAAAATTGATTTGAGCATGATTTGATAAAATTGATTGTTTGAGTATGCTTGAATGATGATAACTTAGAGTTATGCATGATCAATTTGATGAAAATTGAATTGGATTATTTTTCCCCAAAAATTTGGCTTGGCCGAATATGTGAGATGCCCTAATATCATGGTAGTTTTTGTTCATTTGATCATTGGATGAGTTGAAAGACATGGGATAAATTGATTTAGGATTTAATTGGATTAAAATCGAAATCGGATTTATAAAACCCCAAAATGCTGTGAGCAATATAGCATGAAATGAGATGATTTTTTTGATTCAATAATGTAGGACATGTGTTGATGATGATTAGCATGATTAATTATGTAAATTGATATTTTGGAAATGTTAATTTGACTAATTAATTATGGATAATGCATTTTAGTTAATTGAATTATGATATTTGGAATATTGGAATTTAATTAGTTGGACTAAATTTGGAATTGGGCTAATAAAGTTGTATTTGGGCTTAATGGGCTTGGTTGGGCCAATTTTGGTTTAGGTTAATTGGTTGGATCCAATTGGGCCTAAAACCATTTCCATAAAGTCCAAATATAATAAAATGTGCCTTTATAATTTTAATTGGGCCTAATGGGCCCAAATTGATTTTTGGCAAAGGGTGATTCCTTATTGGGCTTTGGTTGCCAAAGCCCATGCCTTATAAATTAATTGAAAGCCCATTGGACTTTAATTAAATTGACATTGGATGTTAATTGGGCTTTGAGACCCGTAATGATTAGATTTAGAATCTAAGTCGTAAAGGCACATTAAAAAGTGTAATTATTTAATTTAGAATTAAATAAAGAATTAGTATTGAATGCAAATTAAATTGGATTTAATATTGTAGTTTGATATAATTCAAGAATTCGTATTCTTGAGTACTTATTCTTAAACGAGTTGGACTCGCGCAAATCAAATCGTTGTTTGAACATTGGATGGTCATTAATTTCAGATTAATTAATTGGATTAGATAGATTGATAACATGCTTTGTGTGAATACATGGATGCGATGCATGAATAATGTATATCGAATGGATATTAAATGGGTGGGGCAATTTTGGAAATTGTTGTAATAAATTTAGAATTTATTAAATTGGACCTGCGTGTCCAGCCTATTACCTCTTGATTCTTTGTATTTCTCTTCTCACCTATTCCCCTCAATGTAAATGAGGTTTCTTTATAAGTGTTATGTAATTGGGTAGAAGTAAGATTTGTGCTAGCGGGAGAGAGGAAAGTGAGAGATTTGTTCTAGGAACAAAATATTTTAAATATCCATCCGTATATCATTATTAATTTATTATCGCGCCTTATTATGCTTTTAGAATGCATGTTTAAGGGTGTATGATGAGACCTAATCAAAGATAATTAATTGGTTGCCAATTACGCGAAAAACCCTCAACAAATATTAAGTGTTTTTCCTTCCATTGAATGATTCATTCTCAAGATCCAAGATTGGCACTGGTTTGTTGGCCAAAGTCAAGACCTTTGTCCATCGCGGATGTGTTTGAATCATGAAGGCTTTGTTCCATATCGCATGTCTTGTCCAAGTTGTGATTTGTTAGCCAAAGTCAAGATCACTTCTTGTCCATCGACATCGATTACAAAGCTTTCCAAGGTCAATGGGTCCCGCTTAACTGGAATCATTAAGTTTGTTGTGCCAAAACCAAGACTTAGTTGATTCGGAGGAAAAATGTTAAGCAATATATTGGATATATGTTTCGGACTTAGATGTCCACCTACTGGATCTAGAAATTGGATGCGATCCAATTGATCTTAGAGATCTACCTAGTTAAATATCATACAGCTTGTTGGCCAAAGTCAAGGTTGTGTGTTATTTAACGGGATCCTAGCCCACTAGGAAACAATGTTTCCCAAGTACTCAACATAGGGTTAGAGGCTCGCCGAAAAATAGTGGGAGGCAAGTATTAAATTTACAATTTCGTTTAGATACTTGCCAATACGCGCTCATTTCAATTTTTCGTCATTACATAAATATATTAGTTGGACTAATATTTAATCGTTGTTTTAAATTAAATAGTTGGATTGTATTCAAACTACTTCAATTTATAGTTGATTATATACATGGATTATAGTAATCAATATATTTGAATTTAAATAATTAAATTATAGTTGATTATATAGTTAGACTATAGTAATCATTATATTCAATAGTACCTGAAATCGTTGATTGGATAGTTAGACTATAGCAATCAAGATAACTGAAAGATTAATGTTTAAAACATAATCCTGGGAGAAAATGTCATTAAACGGCTTTAATTTTCAGATTGGGAATAAAACTTCAGGATAGTCCTGGGAACTAAGAAGTTACTATATTTGATAGAGAAACCTCTTGGGCCTGAGCCCGGAGTTGAGCAAATAGTGGAGCATGAGTTTTGGATGACTCATAGTGATGATAACTTCAGTGCTCAATCATTTATGCTTACTGCAATGACTCTTTAATTTCGTTGTCAAAATTAAGGATTAGATCCTTGTACCATGATGATGAAATTAAAGATCTTCATAGATTTATTCTTAGATCTTAGAAGTATAAATTGCAAAAGAATCTCTTTTGCTCAGGTATGTCAGAGGGTACATCTGTCGAGCACTAGGTGTCGCAGATGATTGCTGACATCGATCAACTAGGTTAGCTGGGCATTACCTACGTCGCTGAGACTGCCAAAGATTTGATCTAATAGTCTCTACCCGAAAGCTATGGCAGGTTCATTATGAAACAAGAGAAAACTCTTGGAGAGTTAATGGCTATGCTCAATGAGGCAAAGCCAGAGCTTCTAAAAGGGGAAAAGGCAAAATCATCACAGTCTTCTAGGAAGACAAAAGGACATATCCCAAGATGTCTGCCTAAACTGTGGCAAACAGGGTCACTAGATGAGTGACTGCCGTATGGACAAGGCAGACATGAAGGAAGTGAAGGCGGGGCAAGGCTCCGACTTCAAGTATGTTTGTCATAAACATGTTTGCTATTAGTTTCAAAATTGGTTTTTTGATACTAGATGTGGTACATAAGATATGTACTGATGTGCGGAATCTGCTGATTAGCAGGATACTGACTTCAATCGAGATTTACCTACAAGTCGGAAACGGGACGAGAGTCGCTGTTTTAACCGTAGAGACTTAAGTTTAGGAACTACCCTTCGGGTGTGTACTTAAATTAGGAAACTTTTATAATGTACCTAGTTTGACTAGAAACATTATCTCTATATCTAAGTTTAACCCGTTGCGGGTATACCTTTATATTCTAGAACACTAAAGTGTTTTATTTTATAAAGAAGATATTGAGATAAACACATTGGATGTGAATAACAATATCTATATTTTGAATATAAATGAATCTCAAACATATGACATGACAAACAAATAGCTCAGACTGAATTAATCAAACGAGACTTAAAAGTGGCATTGTTGTCTTGGACACATTAAACAAGACTCGTATATCCACACTTTTGAAGAGTGGATACTAGGACGAATTTGATTCTATTCAAATAATGTCTACGAATCTAGTTTATTAGGCAAAGTGCCTAAAACGCCTTTTACTTGGTGAAAGTGCAAGTGCCACCGATCTGTTAGCCCTCATTCATAGTGACGTAAGTAGGCCCATATCTAGCTAGGCTAGAGGTGGATATGAACACTTCATAACCTTTACGGATGTGGCATCGCGTTATGGTTATGTGTTTCTTGTGAAACATAAATCGGAAACTTTTGATAAATTCAAAGAGTTTCGACACGAAGTAGACAGACAGACCGGCTAAAGTATTAAACCGTCACGGTTAGACCGTGGTGGAAAATACTTAAGCAATAAAGTTTCTCGACTAATTGAAAGAGTATAGTATTCTTTCAATGTGGACTCTTCATGGAACACTTCAATTGACGGTGTGTCCGAACGGAGAAACCAAATTTTGTTAGACATAATAATGTTAATTATGAGTCGCTCTGAGCTACCATTTTCCTTTTAGGGATACGCATTAATCAGTGCAACACATATTTTGAATAAGGTTCCATGAAAATCTGTTAGAAAGACATCATATTAGATATTAACAGGAAAGAAACCGGGTTTTCTCATTCCTGAAGATTTGGGTATGCTAGGCATATGTTTGGATGATTCCAAACTAGAACCCAAATCGGATAAGTGCCTAAATTGTAGGTTATCCTAGGGTAACCAAAGTATAGTACTTATGTAACTCACAAGAGAACAATGTAATTGTTGTTCGCCATGCGGTTTTCCTAAGAGGAATACCTATATGCAGTGGTAAGTGGGAGGAAAGTAAAACTCGATGAAAATCGGAGTAATATTGTTCCAGGCACCGATTCCTTAACGGAACACAAACAGTTCATCAAGGATGAAACTGTACCAATAATCTTCGAATACACAAGAACCGAGTAGGTCGGAGAGAGTCGGAAAATAACCTGGGAGGTATGGGTTTCTGATCTCACCTCGTAAAGATGTCAATCTTATTGAGGAAGACAAACCGACTACGTATAAGGAAGTGATACAAGGTATCGACTCCCTATTATGGCAAAGTGCCATGATATCCGAAATGGATTCCATGTATACCAACCAAGTTTAGACACTGGTTGTTGTACCGGAAGGCATTGTGCCTATTGGTACTATATGAGTCTTCAAGGAAGACATACATGGATGGCAACAAACCAACGTATAAAGCTAGGCTTGTAGCGAAAAGGTATCGTTATCAACATTGTGTCGATTACGAAGAAACCTTTTACTCGTTGCCATGATTAAAATCCATTTGGATAATGCTTGCTACTGCTGCATGTTTCATTTATGAAATTTGGCAGCTGAACGTCAAAATCACTTTCCTTAAACGGAAACCTTTTGGAGGATGTTTATAACATCCTGACGATTTTGTCGTACCAAAACAAGCAAACAAGGTTTGCAAGTTAAATCGATCCATTTATGGATTGAAGCAAGCATTGTGTTCTTGGAACTATCGTTTTGATGTAATCATAATGGTATATGATTTAATTCAAAACGAAAATAATTATTGTGTATATAAGGAGGTTAGTGGGAGCGCACTGACAGTGATTGTCCTATATAATGATGATATATCATTTCTTGGAAATGACATTCCCATAATTCAATCGGTGAAAGCTTGGCTTTCATGAAAATTCTCCATAGAATACTTGTGAGAGACAACCTTTATACTAGGAATAAGGATCTACTGGGATAGATCTAAAAGTTGTTGACACTCTCCGAGAACTCGTACATTGAAATAAATGTACGCAACCTGGTGTCTCATATACTTTGAGCATATGGATTCACAATCAAGCCAATCCAAGTGATGGTCACTGGATTGATGTTAAGAACATCCTTAAGTATCTTAGATGAACTAAGGATGCTTTCTTAAGCTATAGAGAAGGAGAACTTGAAGTGACTGGGTTCACTGTTGCAAGTTTCCTAACCGATAAAAATGACTATAAGTCGAAAAAGGTACTATATAGTTTGAATAACAGAACAGTGAGCTGGAAATCTTCCAAGCAAGATACTGTTGCCGTATAAACAATAAAAGCGGAATATTGTTGCAGCTGAGGCAGCAATAGAAGCACTTTGGATCTATATAATCCTAATTGGATTAGGAGTAGTTCTGTTAGCAGCTTAGCTAGGATACATCACATGCTAAAGAATTAATGGTCTCATCAATGATCCAAGTATATACTTCAACTTTTCATCTGATTCATTCGGATCATACATCGTGGCGATGTGATGATCGAATAAATTGCATCAGATGATAACCATGCAAATCCGCTGATGAAAGTAGTTTCTCAGTAGAAGTTTGAGTGACCAGTACATAGTTTAATTGTAGGACACTTGAGTGATTGTTTATAGGCCAAGTGGGAGATTGTTGGACAATTATGACCCATAGCATCATTATTTGTACAGAACATGGTGTTGTTGTACAAATTAACTATGTGACAAAGGAAATTGCTCTTTTATCATTTGTAATTGGATTATCGGGATATATAAATGATAAAAGTCCATATGATTAGTTCCGGATTAATAAGATATGAGACAGTATTAATCCACTAAGGTTTAATCATTAAAACATCCCTAGTCGTAGTATTATCGAGATTGGACATCGATAATGCGGAATAGACTAGTATTGCACTTGTGCGTGTTATGGGAACATAACGGCATAGTTCTCATATATTTGGGTATTGGATACTCATGCAAGTGTAATAGGAGGTTGTGTTTACCGATGGTACGGAAACAGCTTCGCTCTGGATAGACCCCTCGGAATTCCATTGGTAGTATGACTATGTGTCTATGGAATTCCGAAATCAGGGTAGGTGTATTTGGTCTTAACCTGAGACTTACATCGCTAATACTTGCGACAATCAATATACTTTGGTTGGTCGTCCTGGGCTTTAACAGGTTCTATGTACGCCTCTTCTGGGTATATTTAGAATCGTAGTGTATTGGGTGTGATGTCAAGATGGAAGTATCACTTCAGTCATATGGAGTTGATGGTCACGTAGGGTTAGGAACTTGTACTCTTATATGCTGCAGCTATCGGGATAATATGACTAGGTCATGTTTATCCGATTATAGAGACAAGTTACCAGAGATCCGATATGTGCTTCGTACAGGGCAGACATAATTCCAACCCTAGGCCTAGCACGTGACATCCGATACTGGATCGCAATACGCAATACTATGTATACTACTGATGAGTGGTAAAACTATCACTATTTCCCACTCATTTAACCTAATATTTTGTATAGTTTCTTGAGTTTTGTGAACGTTTTGATGTGTTTTGTGTTATTTTGTAGATAAATAAAGTTTCAGGACATTCTGGAGGTGATTTGGGCCAAAACAGTGAAAATTGGACGAAAAATGACATTTTGGTGAATTCCCGCATCGCGACGCCAAGACCTTCCGCGTCGCGATGCCTAACGTGCGTCGAACAGTGCTAACGTGGGCCGGGTCCACAAATCAGAATCTGAGAAAAGTTTGACTTTGCTAAAATGCGTCGTGCCACGTGTCACTATCACAGCCGATTTGCTAACATGCGCCGTGCCACGTGTCAGCATCCTACGGTGCCGACAGTCATCATCGCCACGTGTGCCACGTGTCACTCCACGTCATCAGCCACATCACCAAGTTGACCAAGTCAAACTGCCACCTCACCGCCTGTTGAGTTCCTAATTAGGTCCCAAGAATCATCCAAAACAAGCATAAAATCGCATGAACACATCAAGGAATAATGACGGAAACATATACTCACAATGATTGGATTTGATGCATCAAAGAACACAAGTCTTTTTCGTTTCTCCTAGGCTCGGCAATGGCTTCCAAGTGCAGTGAGCTGTGCGGTTTTGATGGTTGAAGCACCTCCAAGATTCGGCCATGGTCATCACCATTGAAGCTCCAAGCTTCAAGCTTTTCCATGCTCACAAATTCGTTTCCCTATCACCATAATATAACCCATGTGTGTGCTAGCACTCTTTCTTCTTCATTTAGTGTGATCAAACCAAAAAAATGAGAAGAAAATGGTCCAAGACCGATTGAGAAAGAGAAGAATTACAGGGTTTTCAAAAACCTAGTTACGATTTTGGGAGAGAGAAAAACGTGAAGGTGTGTGTGTTGAGAGAGAGAGAAACATTACTTATATATTTATTTTATTTTCAAAAAATAAAATCAAATACCAAAGCAAAAGTCAAAAGCAAAAAGCAAATAATGCTTTTTCAATCACTTCACATCACTATTCACATCGCATCTCTTCACTTTATTAAAGTGACAACATGTCATATCACATCACTCAAAGTGACAAGTGATTTGACGATTGATGCGACTAGTGATTTGACGCTTGATGTGACTTGCGTGTCGCGCTTGAATTCGAAATACGAATGCGCTCGCAATCACTCCCGGGCTCGGGTTCGTTAATTCCAAATTAACGAATTTTCCGTCGCATCGTAATTAAATGATTACGCCTAGCGAATTCACTATTCACGTCGCTAACGAATTGATTCTAAATTAATTCATTCGCCCGAATTAAAATCCAATTTCAATTCCGCGTCGAAATCTAATTTCTTATAATATATCGAATATATTATTTTATCGATTAATTCCAAATTAATCGTTCTCTCTCTTTAATTAATATTTTATCCCAGATAAAATATCTCCGTAATTAATCCCAGATTAATTTTCTCTCTCTAGAAATTAATCTTCTCTCTCTACTAATTAATCCCAGATTAATCATAGTGCGAGTCATACATCATCGGTGAATCTTTGGGAAGCGACCCATGAGATCTCCGGATATGTTGGCAGCAAATACGGTCGTCGGACTATCCGAACACGTAAGTACCTCGTACTACGTTATACCGATTTACAAGACAAGGTTGGCTTCTAGCAAAGCGCCATGCCTACCCAATTCTCCAGAAATATTCTTACAGGAATATATAGATCTGTATTAAACGTAGTAGTATACCGTAGTATTGTGTATATCGGCCCAGTATCGGATAGTCACGTGCTAGGGCTGGGGCTGGATAAGTGTCTGCCCCGTCCGAAGCACATGTCAGATGTCTGGTAACTAGTCTCTATAATCAGATATTCATGACCTGGTCATAATATCATGATTGGATGCGCATCACTCAAGAGCACTAGTACCGTATCCTGCGTGACATCATCTCCACTATGACTGAAGTGATACTTCCGTCTTGACATCACACCCAATACACTACGACTCTCTGATAAACCCAGAAGTGGTGTACGCAGAACCGGTTAAAGCCTTGTACCACCAAGACCAAAGTCTACCGATTATCGTAAGTATTAGCGGTGCAAGTCTCAGGTTAAGACCAAATACACCTACCCTGATGTCGGACTCCCATAGACACATAGTCATAATACCAATGGGATTCCGAAGGGTCTATCCAGAGCGAAGCTGTTTCCCGTACCATCGGTGAAACACAACCTCCTATCGCACTTGCATAAGTATCCAATACTTAAATATATGAGAACTATGCCGTTGTGCCCTCACAACGCGCACAAGTGCAATACTAGCCTATTCCGCATTATCGATGTCCTGTCTCGATAATACTACGACTAGGGATATTTAATGATTTATCCTACGTGGACTGATACTGTCTCATATCATTCTCCGTCCAGGAACAAATCATAGGGACCTCTCATCATTTATATATCTAAGGTGATCTAATCACAAATGATAAGAGTGCAATCTCCTTTGTCACATAGTTAATTTGTACAACAACACCATGATCTGTACAAATAGTGACGCTATGGGTCATATTATCCAACAATCTCCCACTTGGCACATAGCCAGTCACTCGAGTGTCTAACACCCGAACTATGTACGGTTGGCTCAAACTGCTGAGAAAAGGTTTTCGTCAGCGGATTTGCATGATTATCATCCGATGCGATTTACATGATCATCACATCGCCACATGTATGATCCGAACGAATCAGATGAATATAGAAGTATATATCTGGATCGTCGATGAGACCTTTAATTCCTTAGTCTGTGCTGACGCCTAGCTCAGCCACTAACAGAACTATCTAATCTAATTAGATTTATTATCGACCCAAATAGCTTCTATTGCTGCCTCAGCTTCAGCAATAATCCGTATTTGTTGTTTATTCGGAAACAGAATCTTGCTCGGAAGATTTCCAGCTCACTGTTCCGTTATTCAAACTATATAGTACCGTTTGCGACTTTTAGTCGTCTTTATCAGTTATAGGAAACTTGCTACAGTGATCCCAGTCACTTCAAGTTCTCCTTCTCCATAGACTAAGACAGCATCCTTAGTTCTCTAAGATACTAATGGATGTTTTAACATTAATCCAGTGACTATCACTCGGATTGCCCTGTTTGTGAATCCATATGCTCAAAGAGTATGATACACCAGGTGTTGTACATTTTCAATGTACGGTTTCTAGGAGAGTATTTCGAAAGCCAAGCTTTCGCCGATATTTATTTTATGGGAATATCATTTCCAAGAAATGACGTATTATCATTATTTTATAGGACAGCCACTGTCAGTGCGCTCCCACTAACCTTCTTATATATACACTAGAATTATTTTCGTTTTGAATTAAATCATACATCATTATGATTATATCAAAACGATAATTCCAAGAACCTAATGCTTGCTTCAATCCAATCATGGATCGAATAACAAGCATTATCCAAATGGATTTACCGTGGCAACAGGTAAAAGGTTGAATCGTAATCAACACAATGTTGATAACGATACCTTTCCGTTAAAGCCTTTCTTTATACGTTGGTATGTTGCCATCCATGTATGTCTTCCTAGAAGACTTTTAAGTACCATTAGGCACAATGCCTTGTGGTACATCAACTAGTATCCAAACTGGTTGATATACATGGAATCCATTTCGGATTATATCGCACTTTGCCATAATTGGGGAGTTGATATCTTGTATCACTTCCTCATACGTAGTCAGTTGGTATTCCTCAATAAGATTCACATCTTTATAAGGTTAGATCAGAAACCCATACCCCAGGTTGTTTTCCGACTCTGTCCGACTTACGCGGTTCTTGTGTATTCGAAGATTAATGGTAATAGTCTCATCCTTGATGAACTATTTATGTTCCATTAAGATTCGGTGCCTTGAACAGTATTACTCGATTTCCATCGAGTTATACTATCCTCCCACTTACCACTGCATATCGGTATTCCTATCAGGAAAAACGTATGGTGAGCAACAATCTAATTGTTCTCTTGTGAGGTGTATAAGTACAATACTTACGGTATCCCTAGGATGACCTACATTTGGCACTTATCCTATTTGGGTTTTAGTTTGGTATCATCCAAACATATGCCTAGCATACCCAAATTATCAGGAATGAGAAACCCGTTTCTTTCCCGTTCATATCTAATATGATATCTGTCATACAGATTTTATGGAACCTTATTCAAAATAAGTTCTTGCACTGTTTAGCATATCCGTCGAAGGAAATGGTAGCTCAGAGCGACTCGTGATTAACCTTATCATGTCTAACAAAATTCGGTTAATCTTTTCGGACACACCATCAAACTGACCGTGTTCCGGGAGGAGTCCTTATTTGAAAGAATATTTACTCTTTCAAATATACTAGAAACTTATTTTTTAAGTATTATTCATTACGGTCTTACCGTGACGGTTTAATACTTTAGCCGATCTATTTGTCTATTTCGTGTCGAAACTCTAAAAGTTTCCGATTTGTGTTTCAAAAGAAACACATAACCATACGCGATGCCACATCCGTACAGGTCACGAAATATTCATATCCATATCTAGCCTAGCTAGACATGGGCCCACTTGCTTCACTATGAAGTAGGGCTAACAGATCGGTGGCATTTACACTTTTACCAAGTAAATAGTGTTTTAGGTATTTTGCCCAAATAGACTAGATTCGTAGACTTTATTTGAATGGAATCAAATCAGTCCTGGTATCCGCTCTTCAAAAGTGCGGATATACGATTCTTGTTTATCAGTGTCCCTGACAACTATGCCACAATTAAGTTTCTTAACTGATCAAATTAATTTGAGCTATTTATTTGTCATGTTATATATTTGAGATATTATTTATATTCAAAATATAAATCCTGTTATTCACATCTAATGTGTTTACCTCAATATCATCTTTATATAATGAAACACTTTAGTGTTCTAGAATATAAAGGTACACCCGCAGCGGGTTATACGCGATATAGAGATAATGTTTCTAGTCAAACTAGCTACATTATAACAGTTTCTAAATTTAAGTACTAACCCGAAGGTAGTTCCTAAATTCAGATATCTACGGTTAAAACAACGACTTTCGTCCCGGATATGTTGGCAGCAAATACGGTCGTCGAACTATCCGAACACGTAAGTACCTCGTACTACGTTATACCGATTTACAAGACAAGGTTGGCTTCTAGCAAAGCGTCATGCCTACCCAATTCTCCAGAAATATTCTTACAGGAATATATAGATCTGTATCAAGCGTAGTATACCGTAGTATTGTGTATATCGGCCCAGTATCGGATAGTCACGTGCTAGGGCTGGGGCTGGATAAGTGTCTGCCCCGTCCGAAGCACATGTCGGATGTCTGGTAACTAGTCTCTATAATCAGATATTCATGACCTGGTCATAATATCATGATTGGATGCGCATCACTCAAGAGCACTAGTACCGTATCCTGCGTGACATCATCTCCACTATGACTGAAGTGATACTTCCGTCTTGACATCACACCCAATACACTACGACTCTCTGATAAACCCAGAAGTGGTGTACGCAGAACCGGTTAAAGCCCTGTACCACCAAGACCAAAGTCTACCGATTATCGTAAGTATTAGCGGTGCAAGTCTCAGGTTAAGACCAAATACACCTACCCTGATGTCGGACTCCCATAGACACATAGTCATAATACCAATGGGATTCCGAGGGGTCTATCCAGAGCGAAGCTGTTTCCCGTACCATCGGTGAAACACAACCTCATATCGCACTTGCATAAGTATCCAATACTTAAATATATGAGAACTATGCCGTTGTGCCCTCACAACGCGCACAAGTGCAATACTAGCCTATTCCGCATTATCGATGTCCTGTCTCGATAATACTACGACTAGGGATATTTAATGATTTATCCTACGTGGACTGATACTGTCTCATATCATTCTCCGTCCAGGAACAAATCATAGGGACCTCTCATCATTTATATATCTAAGGTGATCTAATCACAAATGATAAGAGTGCAATCTCCTTTGTCACAGAGTTAATTTGTACAACAACACCATGATCTGTACAAATAGTGACGCTATGGGTCATATTATCCAACACCGCCACGTCATCATCGACCAATCAGGAAGTTCCACGTGTCGCAATCCTACGGTACCGACAATCTCTTTCCCACGTGTCGCCACGTCACCGCCACGTCAGCATCAATCATTGAGTATCTAATCCTTATCTGACACGTGGCGGATAAGAATCTCATCGACCAATCAGAAGCCGCCACGTGTCACAATAATTGAAGCCCAACCACCTCGCCACGTGTCATCTTATCAGCTTATCCAGAATCTGCAAACCGGCGAACCAGAGCGTGCCACGTCGACAAAAGCTGGCGTAGCGACGCCAGAGGCCTTGGCGTCGCGATGCTGGAAGCCTACCGGGGCCTATAAATAGAGCTTCAAATTTCAGTTTTAGATGCACCACTCTCTCTCTTCTATTCTATGTAAAGAGAGAGTTTCTCTCTCTACTTTCTTTTAATTTTTAGTTTTTTAGTTTTTTAGTTTGGTAATTAATTTTAATTAAGTTTTGTAATAATAGTAATTTACTTGTTTTTTACTTTTTACAGTTTTTACTATTTACCATGAGGATGTAACTTCCCCAGCTAGAGTGAAAGGTAATTCTTTTACCGTTACTATTTAGATTAATCTCCCTTAAAAATAATATATTCACTATTTAAAATATTGACTTAAAAAGGATACCGCCAGATTGGTCGGTTGGTAATTCATTTTAATCTGGTTTAAACCTGACTAATAAAGGATACCGCCAGATTGGTCGGTTGGTAATTTTATTTTGGTTCCGCCTTTATGGCTGGTTTATGGACAAATATTACCGCCTTAATGGCTGGTTGGACTTAATTTGACTTAATCAGGATACCGCCAGATTGGTCGGTTGGTATATTATCACAAGTTTATATATTATTTTATGGGAGATATCTAAATTAGTAGTAGTAAAAGTAATTTATTTTACCTTAGCATTTTATTTTATTGTAATTTACTTTTCAGTATTTAATTTACCGTATTTTTACTTTATGTCTTTTATTTTCAAGTTTTTATTAGCCCTAGTTATGTATTGTAACTAAATTAGTTATCTGGGGTTGTGATGACTTTTAATATCACCGTTTTATAAGGGGTTAGATTATAGCTTGGGTAATATAAAGATTTATTTATTGAGTCTTAATCTTAATGCTTTTTCATTAACTGGCCATTAATAAAATTGATCTGGTAAATCTAAAATGAATTAGACATAGGGATTTTAGGTTTCAGCCTTAGACTCAATAGTACACGATCTTCCTTGAGGATAGATAACCCTTTAATAGATTTCCTTAAAGGATATGAATATACCTGTCGGGCAGGGGTAGCCATAATTGGAACTTAAACTTAGTGAATCCATATAATTTGGTTGACGTAGACATATGGTTCAATTGGGTTAAACTGGGTATTTGTGTATGACCATCGACAGAGGCTTACACATAATTTAGTGTTCCAGGTTAATAAATCAATTTATTACCCAACTTTAAGATAACCACTTCATCTTAAAAATGATATTGGAAGAAATCACAACCCTAGATAGTTTTTAATATTGAATTTTCTTAAAACCTATTTTCGACAATTTTATTTACTTGCTTTTAAATTTAGAATCGTCACCAGTTCAAATCAATCAATCAACCTGTTAGATACTAGTAATCATTTGACCTCATAAAATTAATAGATTAGATATTAAGTCCTCGTGGGATCGATATTTTTATACTACTTGAACGATACGTGCGCTTGCGTTATACGTGTGTGTTTACGCCGGTCAACTACGCCTGACATAGATTATATATTCCTTTAAGAATATTTCTGGAGAATTGGGTTGGCACGGTGCTTTGCTTAATTGATCTTGGTTTGACCTAGAACACCCAACACCTACACCATTCGGCCAAGCCTCCAAATTTGGGGAAAATTAATCCCATTAATATTTCATCAAATTAATCATACATAACTCTAAGTTATCACTATGTAAGCATACTCAAACAAAAAATTTGATCAAATCATGCTCAAATCAAAAATACCAAAATTCAAGATTAAGAACCCTAAAATATTTCATGCTTAATTTAGGCTCTGATACCATTGTTGGGTTCTCTAAGAACAATAACCAAGATCATTAAGCATAAAATGATGTGAATACGTAAAGTAGAGTAGCGAAAATTACTCACTTTGATCGGCTAAGGATGTGTAGACAACAAAATTTTGCCTCCATTGAAGTTTCTCCAAGCTTCTCCATTGATGTATGTTGAGCTTCCAAGCTTGTTTTTGAATTCCAAACTCATGGGACAAGTTTCCCTATCACCTTTGTATGATCTTTGTGTGCTAGCACTTGTGATTTTTGAAGCAAAATCAAGAAGAAGTGAAGCCTAGCTTCACGCCATTTGAGAGGAAAAAGAAGGCCAAGTTTTCGGCCTTGTGTGTGTAGAGAATGAGTGAGTGTTGTGTCTTGATTTCCAAAATCAAGTAACCTAATACCAATTATCAAAAGTTAGTAAAAGGACTTTCACACAACAATCACTACTACAATAAGGCATAAAGAAGTCGGTTTTTAAACGATGTCTATTAGTTTAGACATCGGTTTCAAAAGTGTTTTCTATTCGAGTGTTGTTAAAACTTTCTTCTTTTTAGATCATTTAATAACTGATGTTATAAATGTTTCGAAAGACATCAGTTATTCGTAAAAACGATGTCTTTCGAATTGTCATAGAAATCAGTAATTTTATTAATTTCTGATGTCTTTATATTTGTGAAATGAAATCGGTTTGATTAAAACCGACTTCATATCTATTTGAATAGAAATCTCTTATACAAAATGATGTTTTAAGTAAAAAAAAAGAAATCAATTTTTATTATATCATAACCGTTTTTAAATATTTTATCAACTAATATCTTAAAATTCATATGCTTTTTTTTATTGCAAATTTAAATTATTCATAATAAAAATCATTAAAAACACAATATGATAAAACATAAAATTCATTCAATAATAATATTTATGAATTTGAATTTATCCATACAATTTTTTTTCTTTTCATCCTCATCGAAGCCTCAAGCCTTAAAAAATCACTTGAACAAAGTAGTTGAGTTTTTAAAAAAAAAATAGCAAATTTAAATTTCATATCTCTGATGCTACAAATTATGCCCATTCACTTCGCATCCCATCATTTTCTTCTTGAGTGTATGTATTCATTCCTTGAAACTGCAATAATAACGCATAAAAAAATATTAATTAAACATCAATTTTTCATAGGTGATTTTTCAAGTTCCACTAACATTCACTTATATAATGGATTCACTCTTTGTAGCTCCACATGACACAAGTTCAATCACCAAACAACAATATATTTAATAGTAAAATTAGTATTAAACTCTTACCTTTTGCATAACAAATATCTGTGGATCTGCAATGATGTCTCTCATATACTTTAATATATAATATCCACATTCCTTGTTTGTAGGTTGTTTTGGACACTATAACCAATTCAACATATTAATAATTTTATGAAAAAAAATAAATGGATTAGTTTAGTTAAAATATGTATACCATAACACTCTTCCAAGCTATAGATTTTCGTAACATTCTTTGCTTCTGAGTTGCAAATATTTTTAATGCCCTGCAAGAAATATGTCAAGGAAATATAACACAAATATGTCCCTTTTTAAAAAAAAAAATTAAAATTAAAATAAAAAATAAATTACCAGACTTACTTATTGACAATATCTTTAATATCACGACGAACTTCTTCTTGAATTGGATCCAAGAAATATGCAATGTTATTATCAGGATCCAAAATGACTAACATCCAACCTATCAATTAATATTAAGTAATAAATGATTTTGTTCATTGCAATTTAGCACATAAATATTAAAGTTAAGCAATGATAAAATTAACACCTCCGATTGATTGAAAGGAGAAAAAAAATCCGGTTTGGTTTTGCATCCTCAAGCCTGTCGACAATTACACGTGCTCTTTCATATGAAGTTCCTGCAAACTGAATGATAAGGTTGAGATTCACAAATGCAAACTTTCTGTTAAGTAACAACATGATGTTGGTACAAATTAAGAATATCCAAGCATGAATTCTCATATTTTACTGTAATTTTGTCGAACTAATAAAATAAAAAATTAGGAATGGAACTTACAATAACTTTTACACGAATTAGCAATCCATATCCTTCATGTTTTCCTTCCTTATTTTGACGTCCAAGCATCCACAAAATGTGGCGACTGATTTCTTCATTGGCTTAACAGCAACCCCTAAGCCTTTCTTCAATTGTTCATTACGTACATGCCAAAAAACTACACAAGATGGGCACTTCTTAGGACGCCATTCATTCTCCATTTTGACATTAATAGGCTTATCAGATAGCTTGCATCTCAAAGAAATTTGATCCATAAATGGCCTACCAGCATCAATTTCAACACACACCCTCGCAACACTAAGCCTAGTTTTCTCATGGGTCAATTTGTCACACGCAAGAGGCCTCCCAAGAATGCTAGAAACAGATCTTAGCCCCTTTTAAGACCACAAAGGAAAAGGCAAATCAAAAAGACGTACCCACACCAGCAGTTTTGACAGACGTTTTTTATCAAACACAAAATGTGCATGATCAGAGCAAACCACAAGAGAGTCACACATCCCTAGCAAAACATGGCCTGTAACAGAGATACCACCACCACACAAACTCCCTATCCCACTACAGTAAACAGCACACCCAGTATCAAGAACATGACCCGACCCAGCAGAGGCATCAAAAGGAACCGCAAGAGAGGCAGATGGACCGGACGTCGGAACGCTGGGAGGGCACGCCGTGACAACTTTCGAAGGACAAGAAACAAGTGGGCTCACCTGACCCGACGAAGGACCGGAAATCACAGAACAAGAACCCAAAATCGGCAAGGCAACATCGGAAAAATGGGCTAAGGAGGGCTCACGGTCAATAGATCTGGCGGCCAAACGACCCACAGCATGTCGGCGCGGCCCCAAAACCGGCAAGTTGGAGACCGGCATCAAAGAAACAGAAGGGAAAGCGAGGAAGATTGAGGGGGATGAAGAGGGCAAGGGGGAGAGAGGTCAAAACAAGTCAAACAACAAAGACGAAAGAAGACGGTTGAGAGAAGAAAATGGAAAAAGGAAAACAGCAAAGGAGTTTAAAAAATCAAGGTTAAAGTCTACCAGGGACGACGGGAATCGCCGAGGAAGAACGGAGAGTCGAGAGCATTTTTTTAGAATTGCTAAAGTAATTATTTGACAACTAATTTTAATTAGGGGATTTCTTTTGTATTAGTTAAAGATGTGATTTCTTTCCTCATCGTTTTTAAACTAAAACCGTTGTTAAAACTGATTGTATTTAAAAGTGATTTAAATTCTATTACAAAAGAAAACGGTTTAAAATAAAGCTGATATCTTTTACTTACTAAATCGGTTAATTGGTAAACCGATTTCTTTTAAAGTGTTGGCTATTTTTATTATTGTAGTAGTGAATAAAATAAGCTTGTGTGTTTTACAAGCTTCCACCAACCACCAACTTCCATCAAACAAAAGGTAAACAAAGTTGACTAGTGATGTGACTTGTGTGTGGGCCCCACTTTAATTCAAAATCCGAGTGGGCCCGCAAACAAGTTTCGGGCTCGGGTTCGTTAATTCCAAATAAATGAATTTTCCGTTGCGACTTAATTAAATCAAATTTAATTAAATAATTATGCCTAGCAAAATTACTATTCAAGTCGCTCGCGAATTAATTCTTAATTAATTCGTTCGCTCGAATTAAAATATAATTTTAATTTCGTTATGAAATCTAATTTCATTTAATATATCGAATATATTATTTAATCGATTAATTCCAAATTAATCGTTCTCTCTCTAGTATTTGAATTTTATCCCAGATAAATTCTCGCCGTAATTAATCCCAGATTAATTTTCTCTCTCATAATTAATCCCAGATTAATTCTGTGCGAGTCATACGTCATTGGTGAATCTTCAGGAAGCGACCCATGAGATCCCTGGATATGTTGGCAGTAAATCCGGTCATCGGAGTATCCGAATACGTGCGTACCTAGTACCATGTTCTTACCGATTTACAAGACATGGTTGGCTTCTAGCAAAGCACCGTGCCTACCCAATTCTCCAGAAATATTCTTTTAAGGAATATGTAATCTATGTCAGGCGTAGTATACGTAGTATAGCATATAGCGATCCAGTATCAGATGTCACATGCTAGACCTGGGGCTGGAATTATGTCTGCCCCGTACGAAGCATATATCGGATCTATGGTAACTAGTCTCTATAATCGGATAATCATGACCTAGTCATATTATCCCGATGACTGCAGTACTTAAGAGTACTAGTTCCGTATCATACGTGATCATCATCTCCATATGATTGAAGTGATATTTCCATCTTGACATCACACCCAATACACTACGATTCTCAGTATAACCAGAAGAGGCGTACACAGAACCTGTTAAAGCCCTGGACGACCAAAACCAAAGTATACTGATTGTCGCAAGTATTTGCGATGCAAGTCTCAGGTTAAGACCAAATACACATGCCCTGATTCGGACTCCCAAAGACGCATAGTCATACTACCAATGGAATTACGAGGGGTCTATCCAGAGCGAAGCTGTTTCTGTACCATCGGTAAAAACAACCTCCTATTACACTTGCGTGAGTATCCAATACCCAAATATATGAGAACTATGCTGTTACGCTTTCATAACACGCAGAAGTGTAATACTAGTCTATTCAGCATTATCGATGTCCAGTCTCGATAATACTATGACTAGGGATATTTTAATGATTAAACCTTAGTGGATTAATATTCTCTCATATCTTATTAATCTGTAACTAATCATATGGACTTTTATCATTTATATATCCCGGTAATCCAATTACAAATGATAAAAGAGCAATTTCCTTTGTCACATAGTTAATTTGTACAACACCATGTTCTGTACAAATAATGATGCTATGGGTCATAATTGTCCAATAATCTCCCACTTGGCCTATAGCCAATCACTCAAGTGTCCTACACCTGAACTATGTACGGGTCGCTCAAACTTCTTCTGAGAAACAGCTTTCGTCAACGGTTTTGCAAGGTTATCATCTGATGTGATTTATTCGATCTTCACATCGCCACGATGTATGATCTTACGAATCAGATTAAATAGTTGAAGTATACATTTGGATCGTTGATGAGACCATTAATTCTTTAGCATGTGTTGTAGCCTAGCTCAGCTGCTAACAGAACTATTCCTAATCTAATTATGAATTTTACAGATCCAAAATTGCTTCTTTTGGTGCCTCAGCTGCAGCAATATTCCGCTTTTGATGTCAATTCGGTAACAGTATCTTGCTTGGGAGATTTCCAGCTCACTGTTCCGTTATTCAAACTATATAGTACCCTTATTGCGACTTACAGTCGTCTTTGTCGGTTTGGAAACTTGCAACGGTGAACCCAGTCACTTCAAGTTCTCCTCTTCCATAGCTTAAGAAAGCAACCTTAGATCATCTAAATACTTAAGGATGTTCTTAACATCAATCTAGTGACTATCACTTGGATTGGCCTGATTGTGACTCCATATGCTCAAAGCATATGAGAGACTAGGTCACGTACATATATTTCAATGTACGATTTCTCAGAGAGTGCAAACAACTTTTAGATCTATCCCAGTAGATCCTTATTCCTAGAATAAAGGTTGTCTCTCCCAAGTATTCTATTGAGAATTTTCATGAAAGCCAAGCTTTCACCGATTATATTATGGGAATGTCATTTCAAGAAATGACATGTCATCATTATATAGGATAATTGATGATCACTAACAATGGTATCAGAGCGAGATCTAAGCTTGAGTTGGATTTTAAGGTTTGTAAACTTTAATTTGGGATTTTATGCTTGGAGCTTGATTTTGCCTAAATTGATGAGTTGGTTGTGTTTATATGATGTTGAATTGGATTTGTGCATCTTTGAAATTGAGAAAAATTGATTAGATCAAAAATCTCCAATTTCTCATCATGGCCGAAAATTACCCTAGGATTGCTCATGGTTAATTTTTTGAATTAGACAATTGGATATGTTGATTCACATGAAATTGAATGTTAATTGTTGATTTAATTAGATTGAAATCAAAATTGGATGTTAATTTCATGTATTGCCGTGAATGTGAAGCATGTTGGAAAGATTGATTTTGATTAATTTGTGTTGGACATGAATTAGATGTTAAGCATGATTAATTAGATTAATTAGTGTTTTGGAAATACTAGATTAATTAATTAATTATGTTAATTACACTTGAAATGGATTAATATATAATTTGGAATGATTTATTAATCTAATTTGTTATATTTGGGCTAACGAGCTTGGTTGGGCCAAATTTTGGACTTGGATCATATTTGGGCCTAAACCATTTCCATAAAGTCCAATAATAAGACATTGGGCCTTTAATAATTTAATTGGGCCTAATGGGCCAAAATTGATTTTATGGCATATGATGATTCCTAAATGGGCCAAGGCTTTTGGGTTTGATCCATATTGGCCAAAGCCCATGCCTAAAGAATTAATTGAAAGCCCATTGGACTTTAATTGAAATCCCATTGGACTTTAATTGAATAGTATTGGATACTAATTGGGCATTTGAGACCCATGAAGATTGGATTTGGAATCCAAGTCTAAAAGGCAATATTAAAAGTGTAATTTTTAATTTGGAATTAAATATTAATTAGTATTGGATACAATTTGAATTGGATTCAAAATTGTAGTTCGATATAATCAAGAATACGTACTTTGAGTATTTATTCTTAAACGAGTTGGACTCGCGCAAATCAAATCGTTGTTTGAACATTGGATGGTCATTAATTCAAACATTAATTAATTGGATTAGATTGATTGATAACATGTTTTGTGTGAATACTTGGATGTATTGTATGAATAATGTATATAAGATGGATATTAGAAGGGTGAGAGCAATTTTGGAAATTTTTGTAATAAATTTAGAATTTATTAAATTAGACCTGCGTGTCCAGCCTATTATCTCTTTTCTCTTTGTATTTCTCTTCTCAACAATTCCCTCAATGCAAATGAGGTTTCTTTTAGTGTTATGTAATTGAGTAGAAGTAAGAAAAGTGCTAGCGGGAGAGAGGAAAGAGAGAGATTTGTTCTAGGAATAATTTGTTATATATCCATCCACATATCATTATTAAATTTTATCGCGCCTTATTCTGCTTCTAGAATGCATGTTTAAGGGTGTATGATGAGAGCTGATCAAAGAAAATAAATTGGTTGCCAATTTACGCGAAAAAACCCTCAATACTATTGTTGGATAATTATGACCCATAGCATCACTATTTGTACAGAACATGGTGTTGTTGTACAAATTAACTAAGTGACACAGGAAATTGCTCTTTTATCATTTGTAATTGGATTACCGGGATATATAAATGATAAAAGTCCATATGATTAGTTTCGGATTAATAATATATGAGACAATATTAATCCACTAAGGTTTAATCATTAAAATATCTTTAGTCGTAGTATTATCGAGACTGGACATCGATAATGCGGAATAGACTAGTATTACACTTGTGCGTGTTATGGAAGTGTAACAGCATAGTTCTCATATATTTGGGTATTGGATACTCATGCAAGTGTAATAGGAGGTTCTGTTTACCGATGGTACGGAAACAGCTTCGCTCTGGATAGACCCCTCGGAATTCCATTGGTAGTATGACTATGTGTCTATGGGAGTCCGAATCAGGGTAGGTGTATTTGGTCTTAACTTGAGACTTGCATCGCTAATACTTGCGACAATCAGTATACTTTGGTTTTGGTCGTCTAGGGCTTTAACAGGTTCTGTGTACGCCTCTTCTGGGTATACTGAGAATCGTAGTGTATTGGGTGTGATGTCAAGATGGAAGTATCACTTCAGTCATATGGAGATGATGATCACGTAGGACACGGAACTAGTACTCTTAAGTACTGCAGTCATCGGGATAATATGACTAGGTCCTGATTATCCGATTATAGAGACTAGTTACTAGAGATCCGATATATGCTTCGTACGGGGCAGACACAATTCCAGCCCCAGGCCTAGCATGTGACATCCGATACTGGATCGCTATACGCTATACTACGTATACTACGCCTGACATAGATTACATATTCCTTAAAAAATAATTCTGGAAAATTTGGTAGGCATGGTGCTTTGCTAGAAGCCAACCATGTCTTGTAAATCGGTAAGAACGTGGTATTAGGTATGCACGTATTCGGATACTCCAATGACCGGATTTACTGCCAACATATCCAGGGATCTCATGGCTCGCTTCCCGAAGATTCACCGATATGCTTTGAGAAATCGTACATTGAAATATATGTACGTGACCTAGTGTCCCATATGCTTTGAGCCTATAGAGTCACAATCAGGCCAATCCAAGTGATAGTCATTGGATTGATGTTAAAAACATCCTTAAGTATTTAGATGATCTAAGGATGCTTTCTTAAGCTATGGAGGAGGAGAACTTGAAGTGACTAGGTTCACCGTTGCAAGTTTCCAAACCGACAAAGACGAATGTAAGTCGCAATAAGGGTACTATATAGTTTGAATAATGGAACAGTGAGCTGAAAAATCTTCCAAGCAAGATACTGTTACCGAATAAGCAACAAAAGCGGAATATTGCTGCAACTGAGGCAGCAAAAGAAGTAATTTTGGATCTGTAAAATTCATAATTAGATTAGGAATAGTTCTGTTAGCAGCTAAGCTAGGCTACAGCACAGGCTAAAGAATTAATTGTCTCATCAACGATCCAAGTGTATACTTCAACTATTTAATCTGATTCGTAAGTTCATACATCGTGGCGATGTGATGATCGAATAAATCGCATCATATAATAACCTTGCAAAACCGCTGATGAAAGTTGTTTCTCAGAAGAAGTTTGAGCGACCCGTAAATAGTTCAGGTGTAGGACACTTGAGTGATTGGCTATAGGCCAAGTGGGAGATTTTTGGACAATTTTGACCCATAGCATCACTATTTGTACATAACATGGTGTTGTTGTACAAATTAACTATGTGACAAAGGAAATTGCTCTTTTATTATTTGTAATTGGATTACCGGGATATATAAATGATAAAAGTCCATATGATTAGTTACAGATTAATAAGATATGAGAGAATATTAATCCACTAAGGTTTAAAGATTAAAATATCCCTAGTCGTAGTATTATCGAGACTGGACATCGATAATGCGGAATAGACTAGTATTACACTTGTGCGTGTTATGGAAGCGTAACCGCATAGTTCTCATATATTTGGGTATTGGATACTCATGCAAGTGTAATAGGAGGTTGTGTTTACCGATGGTACGGAAATAGCTTCGCTCTGGATAGACCCCTCGTGATTCCATTGGTTGTATGACTATGTGTCTTTGGGTATTCACATCAGTTTATGCTTAATGATCTTGGTTATTGTTCTTAGAGAACCCAACAATGGTATCAGAGCCTAAATTAAGCATGAAATATTTTAGGGTTCTTAATCTTGAATTTTGGTATTTTTGATTTGAGCATGATTTGATCAAATTGTTTGTTTGAGTATGCTTACATATTGATAACTTAGAGTTATGTATCATCAATTTGATGAAAAATTAATTGGATTAATTTTCCCCAAATTTGGAGGCTTGGCCGAATGGTGTAGGTGTTGGATTTTCTAGGTCAAACCAAGATCAATTAAGCAAAGCACCGTGCCTACCCAATTCTCCATAAATATTCTTAAAGGAATATATATCTATGTCAGGCGTAGTATACATAGTATTGCGTATTGCGATCCAGTATCGAATGTCACGTGCTAGGCTTGGGGCTGGAATTGTGTCTACCCCGTACGAAGCACATATCGGATCTCTGGTAACTAGTCTCTATAATCGGATAAACATGACCTAGTCATATTATCCCGATAGCTGCAGCATATAAGAGTACAAGTTCCTTATCCTACATGACCATCAACTCCATATGACTGAAGTGATACTTCCATCTTGACATCACACCCAATACACTACGATTCTCAATATACCCAGAAGAGGCGTACACAGAACATGTTAAAGCCCTGAACGACCAAAACAATGTATACTGATTGTCGCAAGTATTAGCGATGCAAGTCTCATGTTAAGACCAAATACACCTACCCTGATTCGGACTCCCATAGACAGATAGTCATACTACCAATGGAATTCCGAGGGGTCTATCCAGAGCGAAGTTGTTTCCGTACCATCAGTAAACACAACCTCCTATTACACTTGCATGAGTATCCAATACCCAAATATATGAGAACTATGATGTTACGCTTCCATAACACAATTCCGCATTATCGATGTCCAGTCTCGATAATACTACGACTAGGGATATTTTAATGATTAAACCTTAGTGGATTAATATTGTCTCATATATTATTAATCCAGAACTAATCATATGGACTTTTATCATTTTATATCCCGGTAATCCAATTACAAATGATAAAAGAGCAATTTCCTTTATCACATAGTTAATTTGTACAACAACACCATGTTCTGTACAAATAGTGATGATATGGGTCATAATTGTCCAACAATAGTATTGAGGGTTTTTTTCGCGTAAATTGTTAACCAATTATTTTCTTTGATCAGGTCTCATCATACACCCTTAAACATGCATTCTAGAAGCAGAATAAGGCGCGATAAAATTTAATAATGATATACGGAGGATATATAACAAATTATTCCTAGAACAAATCTTTCTCTTTCCTCTCTACAGCTAGCACTTTTCTTACTTCTACCCAATTACATAACACTAAAAGAAACCTCATTTGCATTGAGGGGAATTGGTGAGAAGAGAAATACAAAGAGAAAATAGATAATAGGCTGGACACGCAGGTCCAATTTAATAAATTCTAATTTATTACAAAAATTTCCAAAATTGCCCTCACCCTTCTAATATCCATCTTATATACATTATTCATACATACAATCCAAGTATTCACACAAAACATGTTATTAATCAATCTAATCCAATTAATTAATCTTTGAATTAATGACCATCCAATGTTCAAACAACGATTTGATTTGCGCGAGTCCAACTCGTTTAAGAATAAATACTCAAAGTACGTATTCTTGAATTATATCGAACTACAATTTTGAATCCAATTCAAATTGTATCCAATACTAATTAATATTTAATTCCAAATTAAATAATTACACTTTTAATATTGCCTTTTAGACTTGGATTCCAAATCCAATCTTCATGGGTCTCAAAGGCCCAATTAGTATCCAATACTATTCAATTAAAGTCCAATGGGATTTCAATTAAAGTCCAATGGGCTTTCAATTAATTCTTTAGGTGTGGGCTTTGGCCAATATGGATCAAACCCAAAAGCCTTGGCCCATTTAGGAATCATCATATGCCATAAAATCAATTTAGGCCCATTAGGCCCAATTAAATTATTAAATGCCCATGTCTTATTATTGGACTTTATGGAAATGGTTTAGGCCCAAATATGATCCAAGTCCAAAATTTGGCCCAACCAAGCTCCTTAGCCCAAATACAACAAATTAGATTAATATATCATTCCAAATTACATATTAATCCATTTCAAGTGTAATTAACATAATTAATTAATTAATCTAGTATTTCCAAAACACTAATTAATCTAATTAATCATGCTTAACATCTAATTCATGTCCAACACAAATTAATCAAAATCAATCTTTCCAACATGCTTCACATTCACGGCAATACATGAAATTAACATCCAATTTTGATTTCAATCTAATTAAATCAACAATTAACATTCAATTTCATGTGAATCAACATATCCAATTGTCTAATTCAAAAAATTAACCATGAGCAATCCTAGGGTAATTTTCGGCCATGATGAGAAATTGGAGATTTTTGATCTAATCAATTTTTCTCAATTTCAAAGATGCACAAATCCAATTCAACATCATATAAACACAACCAACTCATCAATTTAGGCAAAATCAAGCTCCAAGCATAAAATCCCAAATTAAAGTTTACAAACCCTAAAATCCAAATCAAGCTTAGATCTCGCTCTGATACCATTGTTAGTGTTCCTAGAACATGCCAAGGATCTCTAAGGTGATTTGTGTGTGAATAAATCAAAGAAAGTTGCGGAAATACTCACTTTGATCGGATGAAGTTCAAGACTTTTTCTTCTTTGTTGGAAGCTTCAACCCTTTGATTTGAATTCCAAACTCAAGGGTGAGTTTCCCTATCACCTTAGTTGACTCTCAAAGTGCTAGCTTTGACCAAAAATTGAAAGAAAAAATTTTCTCCTCCAAGGAGCATCTATTCGGCCAAAAGAGAGATGTGAGGGAGAGAGTGAATAGTTCACACTTTGTTTTCAAAAACAAAACATATACAAAAAGTTGGTGTGTGTTGACTTGGAAGGTTTGGGAAGTAAATGCCACATTTACTATTCCATCTACTTACATCACAAATAGTGACAAGTTGATATAAGTCATGGGTCCCACCCATTTAAATTCCAACCATTTCCTTCCCCTATCTTTGCCACTATTGTCAACCTTCATTCTTCTTGTGAACCTTTTCCTCTTTGCGTTCTGACCAGCTTCTTCCTATTCCCTTTCATCCAGCTTTTCCCTCATTTTCCCAAACCACTCTGCTGCTGAACTCTCCAACGACCCATGGCTTCCGCCTTCCGCCATCGTCTCACTACGCAAGTCGCTTTTTGTTCTTTCCCCACAGACGGCGCCAACTGTTGACGGGTGATTTTCGTCCCAGGGGCAGTTTCGAGATAACCTTCCCGAGACAATCCTCATTCAACCCTGAATTTGTTTGGTTATGGGGAGACCAAAGGCAAATACAGCAAAAAAGCGAAAATAAACACACAAAGTCGACAATGAGAGTTTTAACGTGGTTCGGTGGAGCAAGTCCAACCTACGTCCACGGGCACAAAGTGAGGGGTTGTTTTTATTACGAAAACTAACTCGGCCGACCTGTTTGAAGAGAGGTCAACACGAAACCGAGCGGTTTGCCTTTCAAGTTTTTACAAGAGATGCTCACCCTTTTCGTTACAAATTTCACTATCTATTTTGCTATCCCCTACAAATGAATTCAACTTCTCTTTATATACTCAAGAGTTACAACACTGTTACCATGCCTCAATAACATCACCCATGTGATCTTCCGACTGATTGACGGGCTCTCTTCCCCGAGACTGTCATCGCCGAAAGCAAGCCTGACGTCCGACGGCCTGTCACATCAACCTGTCTTCTCCGCTGCCACACGCAATAATAATGATGACAGCCTGTAAAAGAGCCTTCAAGTTGTGACACGTGTCGGAGGGAAAAGTCCAAACTACTCTGATCCCATGTCGGTCTTCAAGAGATCGGCCAAATGATCTGTCGAACTGCCCAAATTGTTTTTGTCCTGACCCAAAATATCCGACCTCACATTATCTTCATTAGTGAACCAAAATTATTGGTTGCTGGGATGGAAAGAGTTAGAATTAGGTTAGGATATAATAATGGTTTAGCAGTGGGTAGACGAGGGTCTTGGATTATTGTGGACGCGGGATGTTGATCTAGAAATTAAGTCATATAGCCAACACCATATCGGTTCATGGAGATTTACCGGTGTGTATGGCCATCTAGAGAAAAATCAAAAACGACACACATGGGAGTTGATGAGAAGGCTGAAAGCTTTTACCGACCTACTTTGGGTTTTGGTGGGTGATTTTAATAAGGTTACTGATGCTAAGAAAAAAAGGGTTGGGGGAGTCTAGAGAAGCAGGGGCGATACAAGACTTTGTACGGGCTATAGCCGATTGTGGCCTTGTGGTCCGTTTACGTGGAGTAATAGGAGATTCAGGTGTGAGTTCATTGAGGAAAGGTTGGATAGGTTTTTAATCAATTCAGTTTGGCAGGCTCTTAATTTTGATTCTACGGTAAAACACGTAGAATGCTGTCATATTATGTTGGAATTAGTGGAGGGACCTTGGAGAAGGCTACTCAATAAGAATTGCAGGGGCAAGAAAAGGTTTTTCTACGAAACACTCTGGAACAACTATAAGGAATGCGATGAGATCATCAAGGAGTACTAGAGGGTGTATAGGAGAAGCGATTCTGGAGAGGGTGTGATAGCCATTTCCAAGGCAATGCTAGGTCGTTTGGAAGAGAGTTTACAACGATGGAGTTACCAGGAATTCAAAGGAAACATGCACAAATTAGTAACCTGGTCAAGAATCTTGGAAGACTAAAGGAGTAGGAGATTAGTATGGGGATGGTAAATAAATTCTGGCAATCGAGAAACAAATCAATAAGCATCTCCAATAACAAGAATCTATTGGCAGCAAAGGTTCAGGACTACTTGGTTGAGAGAAAGGGATGGAAACACTCGATTTTTTCATCAAAGGACGTCTGATAGAAAAAGAAAAAAATGAGATTAAAGGTTTGTTCAATAGAGAAAATCAGTAGGTGCAAGATGAATAGGATATTGAAAAAGAAGTTTGTTTTTACTTCACAAAGTTATTTTCCGGATCTTATCCATCCTCTTCGCAGATTGATATAGCTCAGGATGACCAAAATGCGCAGCTGGCCGCTCTTTTCACAGAGAGAGAGGTTGTGGAAGCTCTGAAAGGCGTTTACCCTACGAAGGCTCCTGGTAAGGACGGTTTTCCAACAATATTTTATCAAAAACAATGGGATATCATTGGAACCCAGGTATCTAAATTTTGTCTTTCGATTCTCAACGGAAATGTGGATATGTCTTCTGTAAATCAGACTCTTATTGTGCTCATCCCGAAAAATAAATAGCCTAAGCATATTATGAATTATAGACCCATACACCTATGAAATGTGATCTATAGGATTATTGCTAAAGCAGTGGCTAATAGATTGAAAAATATTTTGAGTAAAGTGATTTCTCCCAACCAAAGTGCTTTTGTCCCTCATAGATTAATTTATGACAATATCATTGTGGGTTTCGAGGGACTACAAAAAATTAAGAATATGAAAGTTGGGCGAAAGGTAAGTGCTGCTATGAAGTTAGAAATCGGTAAAGCATACGATAGGGTGGAATAGGTTTTTCTTGATAGGGTGATGGACAAAATGGGTTTTACTAGTAGATGGAGAGATTTAATTAGAAACTGTATTACAACCACTAGTTTCTTTGTCCTTATTAACCGAGAAGAAAAAGGTTTTATTAAGCCGAGAAGATGGCTTAAACAAGGTTGCCCGTTATCATCGTATCTGTTTATTTTGTGTGCAGAAGCTTTGTATGCCCGTTTGTATAGAGCTGAAAGGGATACGATGGTAACATGGATGAAGTTTGGGAGAGGAGTTGTGGTTTCTCATCTATTTTTTTTGCAGATGATAGTCTTTTAATTTGTAAAAGCAAATGTCAAGGAATGCAACCACCTCAAGCAAATCCTGGATGCTTACTCAGCAGCTTCAGGCCAAATCATCAACTATGGGAAATCATCATTAATGTTCAGCCCTAATACTAGCATGGTTAATAGGGAGGAGATTAAAATGATTTTCAACTTGGAAGTGGCTCATACTCACGAGAAATACTTAAGGCTACCGTCTGCGATTGGCAGAAATAAGAAGTATTTTCAGGAGTTAAAGGCTAAAATTTATGGGAAATTAAAGCAATGACATTCCAAGATGTTCTCGATTGAGGGGAAAGAAATTTTGCTCAAAGCGGTGATACAAGTTATTCCCACTTATTCAATGAGCTTGTTTATATTACCATGGGGCCTATGCTATGTGATTCAAATTGGTGGGGTTCAGATGATTATGCGAAGAAAATTCATTGGACTAGCTAGAGTCGGCTGAGTGAGTCCAAGAAGGATATGGGTATTGGCTTTTGAGCTTTGGCTTCATTTACTCAAGTAATGCTAGCTAAGCAAGGCTGAAGGATTATTCAGGTTCTGAATTCTCTTATGGCTAGAGTATTGAAGGCGAGGTATTTCAAGCAAAGTGGGTTTCTGTATGCCAGGATGAGGTCAAACCCCTTTTTTCATATGGAGGAGCCTATTATGGGGGAGAGAACTATTAAGCAAGGGGTCAGATGGAGAATAGGCGATGGAAAACAAGCTCTCATATACAAGAGAAGCTCGATTCCTAGGCCATCTTTATTTCGGCCTATATCTAGTTCGTCCTTTCATATCGATGCTAAGGTTGCTGAGCTTTTATCTGGCAACAACACTTGGAATGAAGAGCTTATTAGAAGTCACTTTAGGATGTTGGATTTCAGTGAAATTATAAGAATTCTGCTGCCAAGGAGGCCAAATGAAGACAACTTGTGATGGCACTATGATTATAGGGGCGAATTTTCGGTGAAAGGTACATATCACCTTAGACCTGGCCACGGTTCCGATTCCGAACCGGTTGAAACCAGACGGTTCTGGTTCCGATTCCAGAATCGGAACCGTAGTATTTCGATTTGGTTAGGGTTCACCCCGGTTCCAACCGGAACCAAACGGTTCCGGTTGGAACCGTAGGGCTCCCTACGGCTAGTAGCCATTGGGAGCAGACCCAACAACAAATAAAATCAAATTACTAAATTACCCTTAATAACATTAATAAAACGGCTAATTTTAGGGACATTTTTGGTATCACAAAAATATATAAAACTCTATAAATATAGGTCATTTTTTATTTTTTTAAACACACTAATTCTCAATTCTCTCAATTCTACAATTCTCTCATCTATAATTTCTCATTCTCTCATTCTTTAACAAAAAATAACAAGCTCATCGGAGAACACACATGTCAAATGTGCTAACCCAAGAGAGCGGCCCTAGTATCGATACACGGAGAAGAGAAGTTAAGTCTCGTTCCTCCGATATTTTCAAAATTCATTTTCATTTAGTCGATACTGAAAATGAAGGTCCAAGAGCAATATGCAACCATTGTGGGGTTTCTTATAAATTTTCTGGTGGATATGGCAATATGAACAAGCACTTGGAAAGACATCATGCCGCTGAAATTGGACTTGATACAACGCAAACTCAAATGGCCATGTACGCATAATCTAGTAGCGGTACGAGTTCTTTAGATTTATTTAAATATTCTAGTGCTAAAAATAGAGAATAATTTGGTAAATTAACTTGTATGACACATCTTTCTTTAAGTTTTGGTGAAAAATTATTTACTAATTACGTTTAGAATGCTTTAAATTCTACTGCTTGTAGAATGACTAGAAATACAACAAAACGTCACATTTTTAATTTATACAAATATGGTAAAATTATTTTAAATGAAATATTTAAAGATATTAAATGTCGTCTTTCTGTTTGTTCTGATATTTGGAGTGACCATCGACGAACACACTCATACATGGGTGTGACTTATCATTAGATTGATGCATCATGGAACATGCAAAAATGACTTATTGCATTAGCGTTTTTGATGAACAACATACTGCAAAAATTGGTTTTGATAATGCATCTACAAATACTGCATCAATTAAAGATTTAACAGAAATATGCCAACCAAATTTGGGGGGGGTTGATTTTTTCATGTTCGTCGCACATGTCATGTCCTTAATTTATGTGTTCAAGATGATCTGGCTTGTTTAATACCTTTCATCGATCCTATTAAGATTATATTTAATTGTATTTGGTCATATTCTGAAGTTATGAGAGAATGTACCAAGTTTTGTAAATTAAATGATATCAAAGCGATAAAATTTTCACGAGATGTTCCAACACGTTGGAATTCAATTTATTTTCTTTTATGTCAAGCTTTCCAATATAAAGATGCATTATGTAGTTTTTTTCTCAACATGTTCAACATATCACGCTTTTTCCTAGTCAATAGGATATTTGTGAATTTTTTTTAGATATTTTAAAAGTTTTTAATGATGATATAAAGATTTTTAGTGGAGTTTATTATCCTACAGGACATTTATTTCTTGTTGAAAGTTTGAATATTGTAGGTATTCTATTTGAGCATGTTGATAGTTCTGATCCTAATGATATTGTTTTGCTTGAAGCTATTATTGTTATGAAATAAAAATGGTTGCATTATTTTAGAGACATTCCACTACTTTATCTTATTGCCACGGTTTTTCATCCTAGATGTAAAATAGAAGGTTTGAATAGTGTCTTACAAGCTTACTATGAATATTTAGAAATAGCTGATGAAATTGATATTACAAGAATAATAATTAAAATAAAAAGGATTTAAACGATTTATTTAATGATTATGTTAGTAGATATAACTTGCAATCAGTAGGACAATCTAATAGTAGCGAACCTGTAATACAATCAAGACTTAGCGTAGGTGATCGTTGGTAGCTACAAGGGAATAAAAAACAAAGGGATAACACGACTAACAATCCGGAATTATATAATTATTTATCAACCAATTTCAAGTTTCCTACTGAAAGTTTAGTGAATAAAAATTTTCAAATCCTTGAATGGTGGAACCAACATCAAAATGCATATCATGTATTATCAACTATTGTTAAAGAGTTGCTGGCAGCACTTGTTTCCACCATTGCTGTTGAGCAAACCTTCAACATGTGAGGCAATATATTGGAAGCGGGACGATCTTCATTACATCTAAGCACTTTTGAAGCAACAACATGTGTGGATTATTGGACCCGAGCTGATATGAGGCAATAAGAAGATGCCTCCGATGAGTTTGAAGACTTGTTCGACAATGAATCTGCAAGCAGAACGGGAGCTGAAGGATCAACATGCACTGATAATGATGATTGATGATAATTGATCAGTAAATAATTGTAAATTACAATGAGGAACTATCTTAAAATTGTAATGGAACAACATGAGCTTTGATTCCTCTTACCCTTGGAGGATACGTATGTAACTTAAGTTTTTAAAAATTTAAGTTCAAGTTCTTTAATTTAATAATTTTATTTTTAATTTTTTTTAGATAATAATTTTATTTTTAATTTAATGTAATCTAAATTCAAATTCATAATTTTAAATAAATTTTTTAATCTTATATTTTTAAAAAACTTATTTTTAAAATTTGAAAAAAATTAAAAAAAAAACTGAATGGAACCGGAACCGAACGGTTTGATTCAGATTCCACACTTATGGAACCGGGAATCGGCCGGTTTGGAACCAAACTGAACCGGTGGCCGGGTCCATATCACTTTGCTATGGAGTCTAAAAAAGTAGAAAGGACAGATGGCTCGCATGAAGGAAACAACCTCATAGGGAATTTATGGAGTCTGAATATTCCAAGGAAATTAAAAAAAATTTCTACGGAGGGCATACTACAATTTACTTCATGTTGCTTGTAATATGAAGATTTCGAGGGTTTTGGAGAGGAGCCTTTGCCAAAGATGTTCTAGAGTGGATGAAAACGTGGACCATTAACTATTTTTTTTTGTAAAGTTTCAAAGAAGAGTTGGGGTCGTCAGATTTTTTTAGAGCAAGTTAGGTTGTTGTGTAGGAAACGCTTTCCTTGCGTAGCGGAAATACCTTAGGCACACAGATCGGACTTGAAAATTTTTTCTGCCCTTCCCTTTTGAATGGCCGAATGAAACCAGTACCACCAATGAAAATTTGCTTCTATTTTAGACAAAATTCCAGCCCCGGAACAGTCCTCAGACAGTCCCAAATAGCCGTACAAAAACTGGATTGTTTTGGACCAGATTCACGCCCAGCGCACTACCGAAACAGCCCCTGAAATGCGTGGACAGTGGCTATATTTCAGTTCTGTTTTTTTACTTGAAAACAACCCCAAAACACCAATATATGTTCCCTAAAAATTCTGGATTAAAAAGAAACCAAACTGAGTTCCGTTTTACCAAATCAGGGGTGGCAATGAGCAAAAATAATGCTCACTGCCGAGAGTCAAGAAAAGATAGAGAGAATGAGTTTTGGTTCAACACCACAAAGTCTTCCGAGCTATATCTCGTTACCAACGGAAACTAGTGTGGGCTAGACTCACAAAATAATCCCTAAACGTTTTAGAGATTGAATCACACTTGGTTTTTGTTTTTAATTTCTTCTTGTTTTTCTTTTGGATTTTCTCATCACTTGAGAGTGAATATAGAAGAAGAAGACGGAGGCTAGGGTTAGAATGAATTACTTAATAAAAAGAAAAATAATTTTTCTTTTTATACTAAAGTTTATTTGTTTTCAAAAATAAAAGAAAACATTCCCTTTATTTTCTCCAAAATTCAGCCAAGTAGGTATTGTATGGGCCAAATTTGGGCCAGAGGCATTTTTGACTTTTCGCTTCAGGCCCTACACCAGTGGTAGCCTAATCCCTCCAAATAGTACCTAGAATAGACTTGGGCCAAGGACCCAATTACCTTCTCAGACCCACGAATAAAGGAAGGCCTACCAAGCAAACCTTTGGCTTATCAGTTACCCAAACCTAAAAGGCATAAATCAAGGTTAGTAACTCCCTCACGTAGTTAGCCGTTTCAGACACCCAACTGACAAGCAATTAATGGAGGAAATTAAAGTTGATCTCGAATGAGTCTATAAAAGAAAGAGATGAATCACTGTTCAACGAGGTGTTAGCTCTCATACTTGAAACTCTTTAAGTTTCTTACTCTCTAAACACCTGTCACCGCCCTCACGGCAGTCAATAGAAGTCAAGGTAACATCAAGCCTTGCTCTTCCCTTATTTACAGCTCATCTTCATCACTGAATTGAGCGTCGGACAGCCTACGGCTTCCACTACATCGGTGGGCAGTACTCTCCGCTCATTATACCTTTATTTTACAAGTTCGCTAGCGCCCTATACTTCAAATTCTTGATTGTGGACCTTGGGTGAAAATCAGCATCCACAATTTGGCACCCACCATGGGGCCTTAGCGATTCATAGCTAGTAAAGATCACTCGGACTACTGTCACTAAAAGCACGATTACTTATGGCTTCTAGCAGTGAACTGACACCAGACCCTGTGGCAGCACAATTAGCCATGCTCCAAGAACGGCTACGAACTTTAGAAGAAGAGAATCTGACCATGCGAAACTCCAACGCAAACCTAGAGAAATGGTTGGAATAAATCTCTTCAACCTCTCAGCATCGTGACACTCCAGATCAACCTAGCAATCCGACGATCCCACCGGCGTTTGACGAAGTGGCAGATGACAATCCACTAAGTAACCATGGCCCAAGGAATCCGCCAATTTCTTCAGTCGACCAAACACAGCAAGTTGCATCCATCATGAGAAGGGAAATGATGGAGTTCAAGGAAGCAGTTATGTCCAGACAACCTGGAGTGAAACTACCAATCAGAAAGAGCAGAGCTGGAACGATTTCTAACACTCCGTTCTTGGAGACCATCACATCTGTGGAGTTGCCATAAAATTTCAGCTCGCCGGATATGAAGCTATATGATGGATCTACAGACCCAGATGACCATGTAATACACTATAAATATAAAATGATATCAACTGGTTTGGCACTAAACCAATGAGAGGCTGGAATGTGCAGAGGATTCGGAGAAAATTTGGCAGGCCCAGCCTTCACCTGGTTCATCAACCTGCCATACAGATCCATTAAGTCGTACCAATAACTAGTAGACAAATTTATGGAACATTTCGTAAGTTCTTGTAAGCTTGAGAAGACCACTAATGACCTCAACGCCATCCAACAAAGAAAATGAGAATCATTGCGAAGCTACGTGGCCCACTTCAACAAAAAGATGATAAGTATTCCAGATCTCCATCAACCTACGACAGTGGAAGCTTTCATAAATGGATTACTCTATGAAAATAGACTCTACAAAAAACTCACCAAGTTTCGATGCTACACAATGGATCGAGCCATGGCACGGGCCCAAATTGAAATCAAGTGGGAAGAAGACAAGAGAAACAAAAGGAAGGAAAGTTCCTCCAGCTTGCAGAATGATAGAATGCATAATATTCCCAAACGACACAACGCAATCCCTAATCATCATTCAGAAAGGATGAACCATCAAAGAAGAGAGCATAGACCTTTCCACAAAGATTTTGACAGGCGACCTATGCCTTATAAAACCCAAGAGAGAACGCAAGCAAGCAGATATACGCTCACAGACTACAATTTTACTATTTCACCAGGAGAATTGGTTTCGGTCCTTAAAAAAATCGAAAATAAGGTAAAATGGCCCCTACGCTCCAGGGAAAGCTCCACAAAGAAGGACACTAGAAAATGGTGTGAGTTCCATCGAGATTACGGCCATACTACAGCTGAATGTGTGGCATTAAAATTGGAAGTCTTGGAGCTATTGAACAAGGGATTTCTGAGAGACTTACTCAAGGAGAAAGGAAAGGCTACGTTGGCCCGAAGAGATGAAAGAGATGGCCAATGGGAGGCCCCAATTCCACCTCCACCAATTAACAAAACGGTTAATTTTATTTCAGGAGGATCAAAAGTTATTGGTGTATCTTATTCAGCTGCCAAACGACATTCTAGGGCTGCTGCGATCACCCTTCCTCATTCTACAATGTCTATTGAGAGAATGTTTACTAACCTAACTATGGAATGACCAGACGACAGCAACTCTTGTGATATGAATCCACATCATGATGCTCTGGTGATCTCCTTACAAGTGGTGAATTTTATGATCAAACGAGTGTTAGTCGACACAGGATCTTCAGCCAACATCATTTTTGCCACAGCCCTTGCAGACATGGGAACCGAGCTGGAGAAGATAAACAGACGGACGACGGTGTTGATTGGATTTAGTGGAGAACAAAAATTCACCATGTGAGAAGTATCTCTCCCAGTCTACGCCGCGGGAGTTAACAAGATGACCATATTCTTGTTCTTAGACAGTCCCTCAACCTACAATCTTATTATGGGTAGACATTGGATTCATGAAATGAGGGCGGTATCATCCACTTATCACCAAGTTCTAAATTTCCCTACCATATAGGGGATTCAAGAGATAAAATGAGACAAAGCCGCTTCCAGAAGCTGCTACCAAATGACCTTGAAGACAAAAACCCAGTCTGCATAGCAATTACAAAGTGGATCTCGTAATGTGGAACCGGCACTACCAAATCTTGAAGAGCTTGACGAGATCCAAATTCACCCTCAACATGCAAATCATAAGGCACAGATTGGAGCTAACCTATAACCGAAATTACGAGCCAACTTGATTGACTTCTTAAAGAAGCGACACGATAGCTTCACATGGACTCACAAAGACATGACAGTGATTGACCCCGAGCTGATTACTCATGAACTCCATGTGGATCCAGAATACCCTCATGTCAGACATAAGAGAAGAAAGTTCACCCCAGAAAGAAATCGAATCATCGATGAAGAAATTCAAAAATTGTAATAGAATGGTGTTATAAGGGAAGTTCAGTTTCCAGAGTTGCTCGCCAACGTGGTGGCAGTTCGAAAGAAAAATGGAAAATGGCGAGTCTATATCGACTTCACGGATTTAAAAAAAGCTTGCCCAAATGACTCATTCCCTCTACCTCACATTAATTCAATGGTTGATGTTACTGCTGGGCATGGGTTATTAAGTTTCATGGATGCATATTCTGGCTACAATCAAATCCTCATGCATCCAGACGATCAAGAAAAGACTGCTTTTGTCACCAACCGAGGTATATATTGTTACAAGGTTATGCCATTCGGCCTCCAAAATACTAGAGCCACGTATCAACGTCTGGTCAATAAGATGTTTGACTGGCGTAATCACACGCGTATAACGCAAGCGCACGTATCGTTCAATTAGTATAAAAATATCGATCCCACGAGGACTTAATTCCTACTGTTGTTATTAATTATTGATTCTATTTATTTACAGATATCTAATTAAAGGGAGAAGAAAATGATTGCTTGATTGGTTTGTTGAATGTGGATTTGCTAAATAAATAAAAATACAAAAGAATATACTAAGGAAAATAACAAAAGACACAAAATACCTAGGGCCGTGACTCCACACAATATTATTCTAAAGATGAATTGATTCTCTTATATATGTGTAATAAGTCAGTTTGCTAACCTGGGACACGAAAATATGTAAAAGCCTATGTCGATGGTCAGACGCAAATACCCAATGTAACTCAATTAATAATATTCCTATGTTAATCAAGTTATCTGAATTCGTTAAGTTCAAGTTCCAATTATGGCTACCCACGCCCGACATGTATATGTCTATCCCGTAAGGAAATCTATTAAAAGGTTATCTATCCTCAAGGAAGATCGTGAGCTATTGAATCTAAGGCTGAAACCTAAAATCCATTTTCCATGTTCATTTTAAGTTTACCATATCAATCCTATTGGTGATCAGGCAACAAGAAGCATTAAGCTTAAGATTCAATAAACAAACTAAAGATTTACCCATTATATAATTAAATCAATTATTAAGCTTATTAATATTGTGTTTCATCACTTCCCTAGAATAAAAATAAAATGTTGGGGGTTAGAGGATCCACTATTAGAATCTCAAATTATTATAATATGGAAATTTCCAGTATTACCCAATTAAGTTGAACCAGCTATAAAGGCGGTGTTATTATTTATCCATAAACCAGCCATATAGGCGGTAATTATATGTCACCTAAAGACCGTCCTATAAGCGGTGTCACATTATGTTACATAATTAAAATCAGCCATTAAGGCGGTATCAACTTTTAATCCATATTAAATTACAATTTCCATATTATAATTAAAGTGAGATTAATCTACCTTTACTATTTCTAATTTAGAAATCTCCCTTATTATAATATATAAATCTGCGTGATAATTACCAACCAGCCATATAGGCGGTATCCTGATTAAGTCAAATTTATAATTAATTACCAACCGACCAATATGGCGGTATCCATGCTTAGTCAGGTTAAAACCAATTTATAAATAATTACCAACCGGCCAATATAGCGGTATCCTCATTTAGTCAGATTTTAACTAGTTTATATATTATAATTAAGGGAGATTAATCTAAATTATAAAAGTAAAAAGCTTCACCCTTACCCCAACAGTAAATTAACTACTGAACATAAAAGAAAAGAAAAGAAAATAAAATAAAATTTATTACAGAAAGTAAAATAGCATAATTAAAACTACTAAAAGTAAAATGTTTAATTTAAATTACAAAACTTAAACACACAAGATGCAATCTTTAAAGTCCTTACAAAACCCAAGGAAGGCATGATTTGAATTCTGAAATCGAGCTGAATTTATAGGCGTTGATAGGCTCCATGCGTCGCGACGCGCGTAGATCATTGACACGTATCGGATTGGCTTCGCGAGATCGTGACATGTGTCACGCTTACGTCGGTGGCTGAATTATTAGTGTCGGTAGCATGTGATGGCGACACGTGTCCCGGTGCATGTTAGCGTGACTCGCTGAGATATTGACACATGGCAGGCGCATTTTAGCATCGATGATGATTGTCGGCAGCATGTGATGGTGACACGTGTCCGGCGTATTTTAGCAAAATAGCGCATGTTAGCACAGTGCATTTTAGCAAACCTCTCAGAATGTGACACGTGACACAGCGTATTTTAGCAGGTGGCGCACATTAACGGTCGCGACGCGGAAGGCTTGCACGTCGCGAAGCGAGAAATTACAATTTTGCCCTTTTGTTTATTTTTCACTGTTTTGGCCCCAAATTGCATCTAGAGAGTCCTGAAACTTTATTTATCTACAAAATAACACAAAACACATCAAAATATTCACAAATCTCAAGAAACTATACAAAATATTAGGTCAAATGAGTGGAAAATAGTGATATATTTACCACTCATCACACCTTCAAACCTAACTTTTTGCTAGTCCTTGAGCAAAACACAAAATAAAATAACATAAACATCTTTAAAATAAATTTAAACTAAGCCACTTTCGTAGGGATCACAGTTGCATTTAGCGTATGTAACAAGCCTTTAAACCCCTAAGTGTCCCTAGTGGACGAGTTGTAGTCTCGTGAGGGCTTACAGTAACGATACCCACAAACATTTCATAAAAGTAAAAAGATAGTAAAACTAATACACATAAAAACAAAAAGACAAGAGAAAAAAGAATAAAGAAGTTCGTGATTAACCAGGTGAAACTTCTTATCCAAATTACTAGTTGTTTTTTTTCTTTCTAAATTATCGAATAAGTAAATTCTACGATTGTATTTACCATTCTCCATATACACAGCCAACAAAATATTAATCAACTCATTTTTCCCACAATAGTCACAAGTGCAGTTGAGAAGAGAGTAATATTTTTGTCCTAAAATTTTATCAGAATTCACACCTTTTTGCAGCAATAGAATAATTTTTCTGATTTTTTTCTTTCTTTTTTGATTTTTTTTATTTATATACAATATCTTCCGTCTATGTAGGGAGCGTTAGGTCGATGGCTCCCAAACCAGTTGGCTTTAGGGCACCAGTTGTTAAGACACCCCTACGGACTTAATTACTCAAACTTCAGATATATATATTTTTGCAACATCTTCCATCCATATAGCGAGCTTTGGGCCAGTGGCTTCCAAACCAGTTGATTTTAGGGCACTAGGTGTTATAACACCCATACAGACTTAATAACTCGGATCTTAGACGTTTTTTTTATCCCATCACTTTTTTTTAGATGCTTCCTCCAATTCAACTAGAGCACTGAATATTACAAACTTGTCAATTACTTCTCATGTCCGTATGTTACTATGTATGTTGATAATATCTGTCAACTGAGCATATGAAGATTCATTTTAATCAGTTTTATGGAGAATTCACAAATTAAATAATTCAAAATGAAATAAACAAAAATTAACTTGTTCCGAAATAGGTTTGAGATACGTCTCAAAAGTGGAAACTCCTTACACAGCTATCTCTCACCAATTTCACCTGATTAACGAAGTTAAAAACAAAAACAAAAATTATTTTTTTGATTTTTGTTAAAATTTTTCAATTTTTTTTGTATTTTTTTCGAAAACTTTTGGACTAAAAATAAAACAACAAAATACTACAACTATTCCCCACCCCCAAACCTAAATGAGACATTGTCCCCAATGTCTTAAAAAGTAGAAGTGAGTTTAGAAGATAGTACCTGGTTAGCTGAAATTCTACATCTAGAAAGGAAATTAAAGGTTGAGATCCAGATTTATTCGACGCTTCTTACCACGATCATCATCGGACCATTTTATCTTGGAAAGGATAGGGTCAATTTGTGGTTCATAGGCTAAGACTTGGTCAATTAAATCTGGGGCAGTTCTGGCAGTGAAGAGGAGTTCTTTTAAAGGTTTTGACATGAACCCATTTCTCCGGGCATCATCAAGAAATACACAAAGAAAATCATAAAATCCATATGCGTTGTACAATCCAATTGGTTTCTAGTGTATGTTCAAGTTCGCCCAAGATAGCACTGTAAATATCTCCTCCAACGTACCCAAACCACCTGGCAAAGCAATAAAAGCATTGTAGGCACTGCATTTTTGCATGTAAGTCCCGATGATGAGTCTCATATGGAGGCACTACCCTTTAAGTTGCGGAAGTCGCGGGAAACGAACGTCGGAAGGGAAAATTCAGAAATTGATACCCTATTGGATTTAATTCGTCTACTTAGCTTTGGGTTTGCTTGTTATATCTCTGTTTTAAATTTAGCCTTGGCCCAAAACCCCACACCCATCCAAAGCCCAAACCAAAGTAATTAAAACATTTAAAACACATGTCACAAATTAAATTAAATCCAATTAAATTAAATAATCACCTTCCTAATTACCAAAGATTTAAATTCAATTAAATAATTCACTCACCAAATTTAAATATATTCCCCACCAAAATTACATAATTTATTTCCCTTTTAAAATTAATTAAGATACACACATATTTACTTGATTTCATTCCTTTTTAAAATCGATGCACAACCCTTACCCTAAGATACCATTATAAAATAAAGGAGGAACCAACCCTTTTCTCTTTGGAGTTTATTCACGGCCACAACCAAAATTATTAAACCCTAATACACTTGGCTTCTCTAATCTCCCCTAGACAATTCACGGTACAACCCTAAGGAAACAGAAGACCACTCAATAAAACCCTTCAGACTTCACGCATAAAGTACATTCGAACAGCCCCTCACGTTCACTACCTTTCACGCCCTAACAACCCCTCACGTTCACTGCCTAACACTTTTACTTTGCTCACCAATTCATGCACTAAGACCCCTCAACACGTAAGCCATATTCACGCACACATAATCCACGCCATTGCCCATTCACGCCATTGCACATTTACTAAATAAAGCCCGTCATCACGCCACTGCTCATCCATGCACACATAAGCCACAGCAGATTGCCTTCAACGCTAACACCCACTCACGCCATCACCGACATACACATAAGCCACAACAGCCTAACCTTCACGCAACACAACCACCCGTCCAGCAAACTGTCCTTCATCACGCCTATAACAGCTCTTCACGTAAACTACCCATTCATCACACCTATAACAGCTCCACAAATTGCCTCAAATCCACGCAAATAACAGCCCAGAAACAGCCCAAATAACTTCACAAACAGCAGCCCCAATACCCCTTAAAAATGCCAAAACAGTCCTTTAATATAGTGAAAATAGTGACCAGAAAATACAGCAAAAACAGCAGTAAAACAGAGTAAGAACAGCAGCCCAAATAGCGAAACAGCGAAGGGAAACAGCAAACCAGTGAACCGTAGAAGTTACGGAGCATCAACCCTTCCGACAACCGCGTAGCGCACTTCCGAGAGATGACTAAAGAGGTTAGACCTGAGGGCACCCTTCTTCATTTATTTCCGTTTCTTTCTTTTATTTTGTTAATGTTTCTTTGCATGAGTATCGTTTATTAATGAATGATATGGCTCTTGGATGAATGGAAAATGTGTCGTCTCTTGTGATATATCATATGGAAACCCAGACGTAAATTCCGTAGCCGAATCCGAATGGACGGTAGTGCGGTCTGTACTTGGGAAATAACTCCACGTACCACTTGAGCAAACGGCACATATTTCACTTTATTTTATCTTGTTCGTCTATTATTCGCATTTTACATTCCGCTATTTACTTTTCGTACGTTATTTATTTGTGTATTGATGATATAGTGCGCATGGGCAAATCAAGTTGGATTAAAGGTCCTCCGTTTTGAGGGATGAAAAGCCTAAGGGCTACCTTTGCCATGACGTTTTACCGCGGCGGACTAAGTATGTTTGATTGAATATGAGATATGTTTAATCGGACATACGGAGTTCCACATTATTGTCTCATTCATTTGTATGCATGGTAATATAATGCGCATTGGCTAACTATGGTGGATTACAGGTCCTCTATTCGAGGGAAATGCCTAAAGGCTACCTTTACCATTATGTTTTACCGCGCCTTTTATTATGTCATTTACCCTTTGCATATCATTGCTTTATTTACGCATGCATTGCATTCTAGTGCGCATGGGCTAACTAGGGTGGATTAAAGATCCTCTATTCGAGGGAAATGCCTAAAGGCTACATTTACCATTATGTTTTTGTCGCGTCGGACGAGGTACACTCGATTGAACGTGAAATGTGTTCAATCGGGCATACAAGGTCCCATATTATTTATTTGTTTATTCATGTATTGATAATTTAATGTGCATGGGCTAACTATGGTGGATTAAAGGTCCTCTATTCTAAGGAAATGCCTAAAGGCTACCTTTACCGCGATGTTTTGCTGCGCCGGACGAAGTGCACTCAATTGAATGTGAAATGTGTTCCATCAGGCACACGAGGTCCTACATTGTATATTTGTTTATCCATGCATGTGTTTGTGTCGTTTCAGATGCCATTTTAGTAATCTCGTTCGAACGCATTTCCGAACGCTACACGAATGTATGCATTTTGTCTCAGTCCGTTCGAACGCGTTTACGAACGCTACTCGAACGCGCATGCGTTTTGTTTTATCATACATCAGGTCTTATCTCGTTCGAACGTGTTCTCGAATGCTATACGAATGCGAACATTCTGTTCACCGTTCGAACGTGTTTTCAAACGCTACACGAACGCACATACAGTGAACAGATTTCTTTTCATCATATTTCATGCGTGTTGGCTTCTTTGGTACTTTCTTTTGCATTACATAATTAATCATATCATTTCATTATTGACACTTTTACTGTTATCATTTATTTATATTCCCGTATTTATCTACTTAATGTGTTCGTGAGATTGTGTGCATGCCTTTATTTCACTTACTTTTATGCATGCAAACTTAGATATGAGCTTTATTTTCATGTGAACTTAGAAATAGAATACTCTTGGAAATATATGTTACGTAGATCCGATTAAATTATTGCACAAATCATTTCATTACAAGTGGCATAAGTGAGGGACTATTCCGAACCCAACGGTTTGAGGTCTTCCCTTGCGAGGGGTGGGTGCGGCCTTAAATCATTTTTCCGGTTCACACCAAGTGGCGACTCCATTTTCATTTCTCCGGTGTAGTCCCCCGTGGGCTACTCCATACTCCCAACCAGGCCGCGAACCTGGAACAGCGTCGCCAATTTCTGTGTCCTACAGTCTGGCGACTCCACTGGGGATAGAGAATCGGCCCCGAAAAAAATTTCTTATAATGTTTGTGATTTGTGCTTTAGTTAACCGTGTCTACCGTGGGTTGAAGGGGTTTAATCAAAGGCATTATTAAAGCTAAGTAATGGTTTGGTGTCTTCCTTAATTCACTACCTTTCTATAAGGAAAAGCTGTGAAGGCACCTAAATAATCATTACCCGCAGCTCGTGATAGACTAATTTGGAGGACTTGTTGTTTATTCCTGTCACCAAGGTGATAAGAGCCTAAGAGGCTTGGGTATTTAAGAGAGTTCGCTCCGCCCTCCCTCTAGGGAATCTACAATAGAAAATCCATTTGACAGTCAGTCACGTACCATAACTCGTTGGCACGTACCTTAGCGTATAAAAAGGGTGCGCTCACTTGGTCGCTCGGACCCTTGAGTGGGGAGACCTAGTTGTGGGCAATCCTTTGTCGACGAGAGCCTTTTTCTATACCCCTATAAACCTGCATATGAACCTTAGTTGTAGGGCCAATAGAAACCATTCCTTTATGTTTATGTTTGGGACCACCGGCATTTGGATTCAGTTGGACTTTTTGTCATGAGGTATGGGCTTGTTGGGCCATTTAAACAGGGACGAGTCCGTGCTTTATGATAATTGGGCCAAAAGCTTCCGAAATGCCAATGGGCCATTTTGTGTTTGGGCCTTTATCATTTGAAGTTGTTTAGCCATGTTATCGCAAAAGTGTAAACTTGTTGGGCCTTTTCAACTGGGACAAGTTTGCACCTCGCAATAGTATGATTGAATGCTTTAAAATGATAATGGGACGACTTATATATTCCATGCATCGCACGCATCTCATGCATACATGCATCATGTTAACCTTTGTATCTTAAAAGCCATCATAGATATCCGTTGGGTTAGGAAATAAAAACTTGTCAAAAGGTGTTTAACAAACATAGATATCGGGAAAGGGAAACTGAGAAACAAAAAACCTTACGGCAAGGATAGAGAGACAAGCGAATGGTATTCAGTTGAAATGATTAAGAAAAGAAGAGGCTCAGAAAGTAATGGAAGAAATACATGCCGGGGTATGTGGACCGCACATGAATGGGTTGAATTTGTCTCGCAAGATTGTAAGACAAGGTTTGTACTGGTTGACCATGGAGACAGACTGTGCAAAGCTGGTAAAACATTGTCATGATTGTCAAGCACATGGTAATATGAACCATCTGCCTCACACAGAGTTACACGGGCTATCAGAGCCATGGCCTTTTTCAGCATGGGGAATTGACATGATCAGAGAGATTCGACCGAATGCATCGAATGGACATCGTTTCATAGTGGTGGCAGTGGACTACTTCTCAAAATGGGTGGCATTTCTCGATGAGAAGAGAATGAAGTCTTTACATCACATGCAGATATATCAGAAGAGACTAGCCCAAGCATTCAACAAAAAAGTGTGTCCTACTAAGATCAGAAATGGTGATTTGGTACTTAAGCGGTCAAGGCCGTCGACAACAGACCCAAGAGGAAAGTTCAGACCCAACTGGGAAGGACCCTACATAGTGCAGAAAGTAATGGGAAACGAGGTAGTGAGACTGTCAGACTTAGAAGGAAACGAGTTCACCGAGCCAATCAACGTAGACAGGTTGAAGCAGTATTTTGCCGGAGGAAGAGAAGATCGAGCAGTCACCAATGGAATTGGCGGAAGACCTAACCCAACGGAATATGAAATTCATTCATGCATACATGCATACACGTAACGTACTTGCATTTGTTTTTGTGTTTGTTCTGTTTTGTATTCACAGGTTTCAAAGAGGAAAAAAAGAGAAAGCGGCAAATGCAAGCCAATCAGAAGTAGCAATAGTACAGTACATCAGTTTCAGGAATGAATCAGTATCAATTTTAGGGGCGAGGCCCACATCAGTATCAGTTTGGGGGCGAGGCCCACATCAGTATCAGTTTAGGGCCGAGGCCCACATCAGTATCGGTTTGGGGGGCGAGGCCCACATCAGCATCAGTTTGGGGGTGCGGCCCACATCAGTATCAGTTTGGGGGCGAGGCCCACATCAGTATCGGTTTAGGGGCGAGGCCCACATCAGTATCCGTTTGGGGGTGAGGCCCACATCAGTATCAGTTTGGGGGTGAAGTCCACATCAGTATCAGTTTGGGGCGAGGCCCACATCAATATCAGTGGGGGGCGAGGCCCACATCAGTATCAGTTTGGGGATGAGTCCCGAGGGCGAGGCCCACATCAGTATCAGTTTAGGGGCGAGGCCCACATCAGTATCAGTTTAAGGACGAGGCCCACATCAGTATCGGTTTGAGGGGTGAGGCCCACATCAGTATAAGTTTAGGGACGAGGCCCACATTAGTATCGGTTTAGGGGCGAGGCCCACATCAGTATCAGTTTGGGGGTGAGGCGAACATCAGTATCAGTTTGGGGGTGAGGCGAACATCAGTATCAGTTTGGGGGTGAGGCCAACATCAGTATCAGTTTGGGGGCGAGGCTCACATCAGTATCAGCTTGGGGCGAGGCCCATATCAGTATCAGTTTTGGGGCGAGGCCCACATCAGTATCAGTTTGGGGCGAGGCCCAGATCAGTATCAGTTTGGGGTGAGGCCCACATCAGTATCAGTTTGGGACGAGGCCCAAATCAGTATCAGTTTTAGGGGCGAGGCCCACATCAGTATCAGTTTGGGGGCGAGGCCCACATCAGTATCAGTTTGGGGCGAGGCCCACATCAGTATCGATTTATGGGCGAGGTCCACATCAGTATCGGTTTGGGGGGCGAGGCCCACATCAACATCAATTTGGGGGCGCGGCCCACATCAGTATCAGTTTGGGGGCGAGGCCCAGATCAGTATCGGTTTAGGAGTGAGGCCCACATCAGTATCAGTTTGGGGGCGACGCCCACATCAGTATCAGCTGGGGGCGAGGCCCACATCTGTATTAGTTTGGGGATGAGTCCCGGGGGGGCGAGGCCCACATCAACATCAGTTTTGGGGATGAGTCTCAGGGTCGTGACCCACATCATCATCATTTTTTGGGATTAGTCTCAGGGTCATGACCCACATCATCAGCAGTTTTAAGGATGCGTCTCAGGGTCGTGACCAATATTGTCAGCCGTATTGGGATGCGTCCCAAGGTCGAGGCCCCCGTTGTCGGTTGCAGTTATTGGGATTCGTCCCAGGGTGGATAGCCCCCTGCATCATCAGTTCCAGTTTTGGGATGCGTCCTAGGGTTGTGACCCACATTGTCAGCGGTATTGGGATGCGTCCCAGGGTCGAGGCCCCCGTTGTCGGTTGCAGTTATTGGGATGCGTCCCAAGGTCGATGACCCCCTACATCATCAGTTCCAGTTTTGGGATGCGTCCCAGGGTCGTGACCCATATTATCATCGGTATTGGGATGCGTCCCAGGGTCGAGGCCCCTATTGTCGGTTACAATTATTGGGATGCGTCCCAAGGTCGAGGCCCACTGCATCATCAACTCCGTTCGAAGCAGCAGGCAAGTCAGGTGGCAGCTGGCGAGCTAGGTAAGTAAAAATACATTGCATAACTTTGATAGGATTGTCATTGTCACACACTACACAAGTCCCATCAAAGTGGGGGCGACTGTAGGCACTGCATTTTTGCATGTAAGTCCCGATGATGAGTCTCATATGGAGGTACTACCCTTTAAGTTACGAAAGTCGCGGGAAACGAACGTCGGAAGGGAAAATTCAGAAATTGATACCCTGTTGGATTTAATTCGTCTGTTTAGCTTCAGGTTTGCTTGTTAGATCTCTGTTTTAAATTTAGCCTTGGCCCAAAACCCCGCACCCATCCAAAGCCCAATCCAAAATAATCAAAACATTTAAAACACAAGTCACAAATTAAATTAAATCCAATTAAATTAAATAATCATCTTCCTAATTACCAAAGATTTAAATTCAATTAAATAATTCGCTCACCAAATTTAAAGATATTCCCCACCAAAATTACATAATTTATTTCCCTTTTAAAATTAATTAAGATACACACATATTTACTTGATTTCTTTCCTTTTTAAAATCCATGCACAACCCTTACCCTAGGATACCATTATAAAATAAATGAGGAACCAACCCTTTTCCCTTTGGAGCTTATTCACGGCCACAACCAAAATTATTAAACCCTAATACACTTGGCTTATCTAATCTCCCCTAGACCATTCACGGTACAGTTGGCATATCTAAAATAAAAGTGGGGTCAACCCTTTTCCCTTTGAACAGTTGGCATTGCTCGATGAGAAGAGAATGAAGTCTTTACATCACATGCAGATATATCAGAAGAGACTAGCCCGAGCATTCAACAAAAAAGTGGGTCCTACTAAGATCAGAAATGGTGATTTGGTACTTAAGCGGTCAAGGCCGTCGACAACAGACCCAAGAGGAAAGTTCAGACCCAACTGGGAAGGACCCTACATAGTGCAGAAAGTAATGGGAAATGAGGTAGTGAGACTGTCAGACTTAGAAGGAAACGAGTTCACCGAGCCAATCAACGTAGACAGGTTGAAGCAGTATTTTGCCGGAGGAAGAGAAGATCGAGCAGTCACCAAGGGAATTGGTGGAAGACCTAACCCAACGGAATAGGAAATTCATTCATGCATGGATGCATACACGTAACATACTTGCATTCGTTTTTGTGTTTGTTCTGTTTTGTATTCACAAGTTTCAAAGAGGAAAAAAGAGAAAGCGGCAAATGCAAGCCAATCAGAAGCAGCAATAGTACAGTACATCAGTTTCAGGAATGAATCAGTATCAGTTTTAGGGGCGAGGCCCACATCAGTATCAGTTTGGGGGCGAGGCCCACATCAGTATCGGTTTAGGGGCGAGGCCCACATCAGTATCCGTTTGGGGGTAAGGCCCACATCAGTCTTCTAGAAGTGGCTTCCATTTTATGTATTTTTTTCTCAGCTCTGGATGCCTTCAAAAGTGTAATGATGAGTTGAGTTTATAGTACCTGAAAAAGGTGAGTAATAATAGCACATGTTTCTTCCAAAGAATGATTGTTAGCAAAATAATAAAAGAAATTGTGAAAGGTCAAAAAGGTCTGGATCCTGTCGGCGAAAATAAAGATAATTACAAAAGAAAAGCAAATCAAAGCAATTATTATGGCAACGGAGTTGTGTACGCAATACGCTACTCGCTTGGTATAAATTCATTAGGCTGCGTCTCAAGAATTCATTCCTTACTCAGCCATCAATAATGAATTAACTTTCATTTTTGTGATTGCCAAACACCTTTCCTCTTATCTTGCTTTTGCCTTAAATGCTCCATTTGTGCTTTTCCCTGAAAATATCACATAAAATTAACAACTCTACAACATGTATACATAAAAATATGAAAACAGAAATTACAACAAATTGCATGGGTTGCCTCTTTGCTAGCGCTAAATTTTTCATCTTCAACCAGACGTGACTGAAATCCATCTGTCAATGAGGTTTCAGCATGGTTTTGGATGTCTGATTAAAGATAATCCCGTGAGCGTTGCTTTTGAAGAGTCTCTTCCAACGATAAGGTGGTAAAAAGAATTTTATCTCATTCAGTGCTTGTGACACCTTTTTTATCTTTGCCGCTCCAGTGGTTCCTGAAAAGAAAGAAAGAAAATCAGAAGGTCTCGTATGATGCTTGACTTTGAATGAAAGTTCCATTTTGTCAAGCTTCTGGGTGATGTCTTTGATTTGTACTCCCCAAAACAGTGATGTTTCTCCTGAATGTCCGAGATCTTCAAATGCATGCTCCATAAGTGTCAACCTGATGATGTAAAGATAAGTCTGATTATAGGTATTCATCTTTTGATATGACTGGCTCAGGTAGATCTTCTTCAAATATTTGTGCAATGGAAGCTCCAAGATCTTCATTTTGACGATACATGATTTCATCCTCAATTATTGGTGCAGTTGGAACGAACAGCTCTACGTCTTGATCTTCGTCAAAGTTCGATGAATAATAAAAATCAAATTGAGACTTTGTTGGTTTGGGCTCCTGAACTGATACCTCCAATTCTTGATACTGCTCAGCCTCGTCCTCTGTTATGATGTCATGATGAATCTCAGGATATTCGAAGGTTTCTTCAGTATTATTTGAATTTGCTCCGTGAGATATGTGATTCAGGTTATCTGTTAATTGTCTAACTTGATTTGTTATCCTCTGTATAGACGATGTTTGACTCTGAATTTGTGCATCAAATTGAGCTTCCCGTTCCTCGAGCCAATCTTTGAGCATGTGAATCAACTGATCTTCCTCTGATGGTTCTGGTTCTTGATGAAGATCGTAGATGGATGGTGGATGAGATAGAAAATGTGATGGTTCTTCATACCTTGAATGATTCTGATAATTCTGCCATTCTGAAAGGTATATTTATTGATCGCTTGGGTGGTTACCATCACATATCTCACATCTCCCCATTGCGTTCTATTGAGAAAATGTAGTATTGCTTGACATCCAGTGATAATTGTTGGGCTGGACAACAGGCCTCAGAAAACCGGACTGTTGCTCCCTGATGTGGGGTGTATCTTCTTCTAGTAAAGCTCGTAATCTCTCAATCTCCCAAATATTGTTCCATTTGAACCACCTGAAAAATAAAAGAAAGAAATAAAAATTACAGATAAAAATAAAGAAAATTAGATACAAGTAAATTAAATATCTTCAAAATTAATAACTCAAGAAAAATAAGTCACCGGCAACGACGCCAAAAACTTGACCGGTGCAATCACACGCGTATAACGCAAGCGCACATATCGTTCAAGTAGTATAAAAATATCGATCTTAAGAGGACTTAATTCCTACTATTGTTATTAATTATTGATTTTATTTATTTACAGGTATCTAATTAAAGGGAGAATAGAATGATTGCTTGATTGGTTGGTTGAATGTGGATTTGCTAATATGTTAGGGACAAGCTTGAATGACGTCTATATGTCAGAGACAAGCTTCCCATCCAATTTTCTTATAAATTGGCAAACATGGTCTTTTAGAGTCAGATTCCTGAGACTTAAAGTTATTGTTCTTTTCGGAATTGTGTATATAACATGTAAATTGCATGATGCACGTATCCACTGGAATATGTCTCACGAGTCTTAGATATGTCATCCAAAGACTCCTTACTCAAGTCATCCCTAATGAATTTAATTTTATCTTCACCGTTATCAGACATCATTCCTAAAGAACGACAACGAGTATTACATGTCAAGGGAGCACATTTATAACAAGCACTCATTCTTTAGCTCTTCTCTTTTTAGTATAGGTGCTTCTTCCTAAACCAGACAGATACGAAATAAAAGATTCAGATGACTCACATGTCAATAGGACTCGTGCTTCAATAATCCAACGAATGTCATTAGGAATACCTTTGATCATCAGCAGTCTCATTCATTCCAAGCGAGCTTTGTAGACTTTCATTAGAGATTTTTGAGGGAGAGAAGGAAATTGCTTGTGAAGATTTACGAGAACGTCTTCCATCCTGAAATTATTTTACCTGAAAAATTAAACACACAAAAATAAAACACACTAAATCATAATTTATACACAAATTGTATGGGTTGCCTCCCAGCTAGCGCTAAGTTTAACGTCGTCAGCTAGATATGACTGCCCGAACGTTAGGCTGGATCTGAACGTGTGACACTTTCTTTTTGTCGCTCAAATGATTCTCCCCAGTAGTGCTTGACACGCTGGCTATTTATCCTGGATGTATTATTTGACTTGGGGTTGTATATCTCAACAACTCCATAAGGTAACACCTGAGTAATCACAAATGGACCTGACAACTTTTATTTCAGCTTTCTATGGAAAAGTTTCAACCCTGAATCATATAACAACACCTACTGCCCTGGCTCCAGTTGTTTGCGCACTATTGTTTTTATCATGCCATTTCTTGGTCTTTTCTTTGTACAATTTGGCATTCTCATAAGCCTGTAGGCGAAATTCCTTAAATTCATTGAGTTGGTGGAGTCTTTTCTCTCCTGCTACTTGTAGATCAAGATTTAACTTCTTCAGTGCCTAGTACACCTTGTGTTCAAGCTCCACTGGCAGATGGCATGTTTTTCCAAACACCATTCGATATGGGGATATACCAATAGGTGTCTTGTAAGTTGTCCGGTAGGCCCATAATACGTCATCCAGTTTTTCAGACCAGTCCTTCCTTGTGGATACAACAGTTCTCTCGTCATCCAGTTTTTCAGACCAGTCATTCCTTGTGGATACAACAGTTCTCTCCAAGATTCTTTTGATCTCCATGTTTGAAACTTCAACCTGTCCATTTGACTGTGGATGGTAAGTAGTAGCAACTTTATGAGTAACTCTATATTTGGATAGGAGTGTATCGAAGTATTTCTTGTAGAAATGTGTGCCTCAATCACTGATAATCGCCCGAGGTGTTCTGAAGTGAGTGAAAATATTCTTTTTAAGGAATTTAATCACCACTTTTGAATCATTTGATGGCAGTCGAATTGCTTCAACCCATTTGGAGACGTAGTCTACTACAACCAGTATATACAGGTTTCCGAATGATGGAACAAAGGGTCCCATAAAATCAATACCCCATACATCAAACATCTCCACTTCCAGAATGTTTTGCAGAGGTCCTTCATTTCTCCCCGATATATTTCCCGTTCTCTGGCACCTGTCACATTGAAGAGCAAATAAGTGAGCATCTTTAAAAAGAGTGGGCCAGAACAAACCTGATTGTAGGACTTTGGCTGCAGTTTTATTTCCTCTGAAGTGTCCGCCGTATGGTGATGAATGACAATGCTGCAGAACATTATTGACCTCCTCATGTGGAACACAACGTCTCAGTAATTGATCAGTACAGCGTTTGAACAGGTACGACTCATCCCAGACATAATGTTTGACTTCTTTGAAGAACTTCTTTTGTTGCTGATATGTCCATTCCAACATCCATTTTCCCGATACTATGTAGTTGACATAGTCATCATACCAAGGGACATCATATTATTTCATGGCAAACAACCATTTATCTAGAAAGGTTTCTTTGATTGTCAGTTCATTGTCAGCTGTTTCTCCATTATCAAGCCTCGATAAGTGATCTACCACTTGGTTTTCTGTCATTTTCCTGTCTCTGATCTCCACGTCAAATTCTTGTAATAGAAGTATCCAACGGATCAATCTGGGTTTGGCATCTTTCTTTGCGATCGGGTATTTGATTGCTGAATGATCTGTGTAGACCACTACTTTAGGACCCAGCAGATAGGGGCATAATTTATCAAAAGCAAACACAACTACAAGAAACTCATTTTCAATGGTTGTGTAGTTGAGTTGAGCTTCATTTAGAGTTCTGCTGGAGTAGTAAATGATGTGGAAAATTTTTGCTTTGCGTTGTCCCAAAACTGCACCTACAGCAAAATCACTAGCATCGCACATCACCTAAAATGGAAGAGTCTAGTTTGGTGCTACTATGATTGGGGCAGAGACCAGCTTCTATTTCAAGATTTCAAAAGCTTCGTGGCATTCTTTGGTGAAGTTGAAAGGCACATCTTTCTCCAGAAGATTGCATAGAGGTTTAGCAATCTTTGAGAAGTCTTTGATAAATCTCCTGTAAAAGCCTGCATGTCCGAGAAAACTCTGAATCCCATTAATAGATGTTGGTGGAGGTAGTTTTTCAATTATCTCGATCTTTGCTTTGTCTACCTCGATTCCCTTTTGTGAGATCCGATGTCCCAGAACAATGCCTTTCTGCACCATGAAGTAGCATTTCTCCCAGTTGAGTACCAGGTTGGTATATTCGCATCTTTGTAACACCTTTTCCAGATTTTGCAAGCAGTGGTCAAAAGAGTCTCCAAACATAGAGAAATCATCCATGAAAACCTCCATACTTTGTTCCAGCATGTCTGAGAAGATGGCCATCATGCAACGTTGAAATGTGGCAAGAGCATTACATAGTCCAAATGGCATCATGCGGAAAGAAAAAGTATCATACAGACATGTAAAAGTGGTTTTCTCCTGATCTTCTGAGGCGATGGCAGTCTGATTATACCCTGAGTATCCATCCAGAAAAAAATAAAACTCATGTCCCGCCAATCTGTCTAGCATCTGGTCAATGAATGGTAGCGGGAAATGATATTTCCTTGTTGCTTTGTTCAGCTTCCGGTAGTCCATGCATACTCTACATCCAGTCACCGTTCTTGTTGGAATCAGCTCATTCTTTTCATTTGTGACTACAATAATTCTTTCTTTCTTTGGCACACATTCCATAGGACTCACCCAAGTGTTGTCAGAGATAGGGTAGATGATGTCAGCATCCAACCATTTGATAATTTCTTTCTTCACGACCTCCTTCATGATTGGATTTAGTCTTCGTTGATGCTCCACTGTGGGTTTATACTCGTCATTCATCAGAATTTTGTGCATGCAAAATGATGGACTAATGCATCGAATTTCTGCTATAGTCCAGCCAATGGCTTTCTTGTGTTCCCGTAACACTCTCAGTAACTTTTCTTCCTGCTCCAATGTTAGCGAAGAAGAAATAATCACAGGTAATTAAGAAGAGTTTCCTAAGAATGCATACCTGAGATGGCTCGGAAGTAGCTTTAGCTCTTGCTGCGGTGGTTCTTCAATTGAGGGCTTGATTCGCTCTTTCTTCAGTAATTCCAGACTTTCCACATGTGGTGTCGATTTGAAGCGAAATGGCTTGTCAAGATAGTTGATACATTCCAGAATTTCAGCATCTAGCTCACTATCAGTCATGTTGGTGATACGAGCTTCAAGTTTATCCGTGGGAAGTGGAATTGCATCAGTATCCTGGATGATACTATCTACAACATCAATTCTTAACATTCCTCCTCCTTTTTATCACTCGGGAATTTCATGGCTTTGAAAACATTGAAGTTAAATTCTTGGTCATGCACTTTCATGGTTAGTTCTCCTTTTTGTATATCAATGACAGTTCAACATGTAGCCAAGAATGGTCTCCCAATGATGATAGGTACATCTTTATCTTCCTCCATGTCAATGATAATGAAATCTGCTGGGAGAATGAGTTTGTCGACTTTGACCAGCACATCTTTAACTAATCCTCTCGAAAATGTGAGTGTTCTATCAGCAAGTTGCAAAGAGACTGAGGTGGGCATTGCTTCTCCAATTTGTAGTTTCCTGTAAATCGAAAAAGGCATCAAATTAACACTAGCACCTAAATCACATAAAGCTTTACTGATGTAATGTTCTCCAATGGTGCATGGGACAGTGAAACTGCCAGGATCTTTCAACTTTGGGGAATTTTCCTCTGGATGATAGCGCTGCATTCTTCTGTCAATGCTACTGTCTCGTAATCTCCCAATCTCTGTTTTCGTCACAGAATGTCTTTCATGAATGTGACATAGCTGCGCATTTCCTCCAATGCTTCTGCAAATGGAATGTTGACATGCAGTTTTTTGAAGACCTCTAAGAATCGAGCAAACTGCTTATCCAGTTTGTTTTTCTGGAGATGTTGTGGAAAAGGTAGAGGTGGAGTGATTCTTTCTCGATCCTTTTCCTTTGCTTCTTTTTCCTCCATCTGTGAAACTGCTTCTTTTGGAACTTCTTCAATGGATGCCTTGATTCCAACATCTTTGTTGATTTCATTACCGTTTTTCAAAGTAATGGCTTGACATTGCTCATTCCCTCGGTTCTTTGGATTTGGTTCTGTGTTGCTAGGAAGGTTATCTGACAGTCTGTAACTCTTAGCATTGGCCAGTTGTCCAATTTGATTTTCCAGTGCCTTAATAGACGCATATTGGCTTTGAAATATAGCATCATATTTTTTTAATTGAGCTAGCACTTCTGATATTCCTGGTTCTTTTTCATGCTTCTGGCTTTTGTTCTGCTGTTGGAATCCAGGTGGTGGATAGTTCTTTTGCCTTGAATTGTTACTCAATGCGAAATTGGGATGATTCATCCACCCTAGGTTGTAGGTGTTGGAATATGGATTGTTTTCCTGTCTGTTGAAATTGTTGACATAATTCACCGTCTCTTCGTGTTGGTTTGTTTCTAGTGCTCCTCCATATGGTGAACTTTTGGATTCAATATTTCCTTGCAAGCTAAAAGTTTCCATGAATTTTCATATCTGATCCAGCTTGGCATTTACTGCTGTGTTGGCTCCAACTTCATAAATTCCTGCGATTCTTTGGATCATGCTCATTTTTGTAGGCCACAAAGAATTATTGTTGGCCATTTCTTCAATTAAATCCCAAGCATGATCTTCTCCTTTTGCCATTAAAGCTCTTCCAGCCGCATCATCAATTGTGGTTCTCATTATTCCAGAAAGTCCATTATATAAAGTTTGGACTTGTAGCCACTTTGCAATCTCATGGTGAGGATATTTTCTGAGTAAATCTCTGTACCTTTCCCAAGCTTCACAGAGGGATTCTGAGTCATGTTGCACAAAGGATGTGATGTCATTCCTCAACTTTGCAGTTCTGGCTGGTGGAAAGTACTTTGCAAGGAATTTGGTAGCTAAAGTGTTCCAAGTTGTGATGGAACCTGCTGGTAGTGAATGTAGTCAAGCCTTAGCTCTGTCTTTCAAGGAATATGGAAAAACCTGCAGTCTCATCGCTTTTTCAGCTGCTCGGTTGTAATTGAAAGTGCCGCAAATTTCCAGGAAGTTGCTGATATGGGTATTAGGATCTTCAGTTGTATTCCCCCCAAACTGAACTGACTGTTGCATCATCTGAATGCATGTTTTGATGTCACATGCATTTGTTGGTAAGGGAGGAAGTACAATACATGAAAGAAGCCGTCAACCACTGGAATGGTTCTGTCTCGAATGAGAATTGGTGGTGCAACTTCCAAAGGTTCAGGTTCCATGTTGATCAGTGCTTCTTGGCCTTCTCGCTTTTCCCTTCTCAACTGTCTGATGGTTCTTTCAATTTCTGGGTCTAGCGGTCAGATTTCAAAGCTTCTGGTTCGTCTCATGTAGTGTCTGAGAACCTGAAACACAAGAAAACAAAAACAATAAGTAAAAAGAAATTAGTTACAAGTAATGGTATCTAACCCCAAAATTAATAGTGAAAGATAAATAAGTCCCCGGAAACGGCGCCAAAAACTTGACCGGCGTAATCACACGCGTATAATGCAAGCACACGTATCGTTCAAGTAGTATAAAAAGTATCGATCCGACGAGGACTTAATACCTAAGCTATTAAATTATGAACCCAAATTTTTACAAGTATTTAATGGATTGATTGTTTGATTGGATGGTGACTTTAAATTTAAAACTAGTAAATAAAATAGCACGAAAGAAGATTGAAGAAAATTCAATATTATTAAAATATCTATGGTTGTGAATCCTTCGAATATCTTTCAAAAAATGAAGTGGTTATCTTACGTTACGAAAATATGCAAAAGCCTCTTCCGATGGTCAGATACAAATACCCAGTGTAATCCAATTAATCATATTTCTATGTCAACCAAGTTACCTTAATTCATTAAGATTAAGTTCCAATTATGGCTACCCTTGCCCGACAAGTATATTCCTATCCTGTAAGGAAATATATTAAAGGGTTATCTATCCTCAAAGAAGATCGTGGGCTATTGAGTCTAGGGTCTTAAACCTAAAATCCATTTTCCAAGTTCATTTTAAGTTTACCAGATCAATCTTATTAATGGCCAGTTAACAAGAAGCATTAAGACTAAGACTCAATAAATAAACCTTTATAATACCCCAAACTGTAAAATAACCCCTTATTAATCGGTGATATTGAAATTCATCACAAATTCAGATAACGGGTTTAGTTACCACGCATATCTAAGGCTAGTAAAAACTTAAATAAAGTAAATGCTGGAAAGTAAATGCTGGAAAGTAAATGCTGGAAATTAAAAAGTGTAAAAGTACAATAAAAGAAAATGCCGGGGTTAGATGATCCACTTTTATTACTTCTATTTTAGATATCTCCCTTATTATAATATATTAACTTTGCGTGATATTACCAACCGACCATAAAGGCGGTATCCTCATTAAGTCAGGTTTTAAATAGTTTATATATTATAATTAAGGGAGATTAATCTAAATATTAGTAATAAAAGCTTTACCTTTCACCCCAACATGGGGGAGTTACCTCCTCATTGCTGAAAAGTAAATACTGAAAAGTAAAGAAAGGAAAGTACTATTGCGTAAAAGTAAATGAAATTAAATGCTGAAAGTAAAGACTGAAAAGTAAATAAAAGAAAGTACTAATGCGAAAATTAAATACTGAAAGCTGTAAATAAACAAACAAGATACAATCTTCTTAGTATTCTTAAGGGATTCCTTAGAAGAAAGTATGAATTACAAATGAAATTTCGGCCTCTATTTATAGAAACATTTTGGCTTCACGTGGTTGATGGTGGACGCGTGGCATGAAACTTCCGGAGATGAGGACACATGGCGAGGTCATCATCGGCAGCTCAATAATTGTGTCGGCATCGTGACGCGACAAGTTATTATGTGTCGTGACGCTGATGTCAGCATTGATACGGATTGTCAACAGCATGTGATGGTGACACATGTCCGACGTACGTTAGCAGATGTTGACACGTGGCAGACGCACGTTAGCAAGTATGCATGATAGCAAAACTTCTCTGATTGGTCCACGTGCCTGGTGCATGTTAGCAGTCTTCGGCGCACGTTAGCAGACGATAAATTTTAGCACAGTGCATTTTAACAAACGGCATATTTTAGCAGGAAATTTATATTTTTGTCTTTTTTGTCCGTTTTTCACTATTTTGGCCCCGAATTGCCTCCAGAGAGTCCTGTTATTTTATTTATCTACAAAATACCACAAAACACATCAAAATATTCACAAAACTCAATATACTATACAAAATATTAAGTCAATGGAGTGGGAAATAGTGATCTATTCACCACTCATCAGTGTTAATGTTGATATGATTAATGTTGAGAAATTTGGATTTAAAGCATGAAAAATGATATTTTTGTTACAAAAATCAGATCTGGAAATTATGTGTTTTTGGTGATGAAAAGTATGTTGTATAAATGTATTGGATGTGTTTTGGGCATTGGAACAATTGCCGAAAATTACTTCGGAGTTGAAATATGCAAAAAGGGCGAAAAACGAAGTTACCGGGTGAGTTTCGGGCTTACCGGGTGTCTTCTGTCCAAAAAGTGAATTGACCACTATTTGGGCAGCCCATGAACTACCCAATCACCATTGGAGCAGAACTGGGTAGCCCCCATGTGTGTTGGTTGGTTAGTTTGGATAAAAACGTGTTTTATGCCATTTTACGGAAAAACGTTTTCGTAAAAGTTTCGCGATGTTCCTTAGTTATTTATGTCATTATTTGATATCGAATAAATATGTTTAGGTGAAATATGAATAAATTATTCATATTGGATATTGGATAATTTATTCGGTAATTTAAAAAGTTTTAAAATTACAATTTCACCAGATGAGTTGTGGAAAAGTTATGTACCTTCCTACAAATATCTGAAAATGTGGGGGTGTCTTGCCAATTGCCAAGGTGATGGTTCCTAAACCTAAGAAGGTGGAATAAGACCCAAAACTGTTGACTGTATATTCTTCGGATATGTTTGCAACAGTAGTGCGTATCGATTTTTGGTACATAAGTATGAGATTCCTGACATCAATCCAAATGTGATGATTGAGTCAATGAATGCAATATTTTTTTAAGAGACATTTCCTTGTAAGGAAAGACAAAGAAGAGAGTCTCTCAAAAGATCTGTTGATACTATCAAGGACAGTGATCAGGTTGACCAAAAGTCAAATCAACATGGAAATGTTGAGGCAAATGAACCTAGACGTCGTCTGAGTCATTTGGACCCGATTTTCTAACATACTGGTTAGAAAATGAGCATCGAAGCTATGAGAAAGCTATGTCTTCTACGGATACACCTCTGTGGAAAGAGGCTATGAACAGTGAGATTGATTCAATCCTACAAAACCATACTTGAGAGTAGGTTGATCTTCCTCCAGGTTGTAAGCCATTGGGCTACAAATGGATATTCAAACGGAAGATGAAAATGGATGGATCAATAGAGAAGTACAAGGCGAGGTTTGTCATAAAAGGTTATAGACAAAAAGAAGGTATTTTTTACTTTGACACCTATCCACCAGTGATTCGTATCACATCAGTAGAATGCTTATAGCCATAGCAGCTATATTTGGTTTTGAAATACATCAAAAGGATGTAAAGACGTCATTCTTGAATGGTGAATTGGATGAAGAGACTTACATGGAACAACCAGAAGGGTTTAATGTTCCTGGATAAGAACAGAAGGTGTGCAAACTTGTAAAATCCTTGTACGGATTAAAACAAGCACCTAGACAATGACATGAGAACATTGACAAAGAGATGTTGTCAAGTGGGTTTAAAACCGATGAGTGTGATAAATGTATATACGCCAAATCAACTCAAGAACGTTATGTCGTTAAGCTTTTATAATAAAAATATTTAATTTTATTTTAAAAAATTCAACCTATTTGCTTGTTTTATCTTATATTTTTTATGTTTATTTAAATATTTAGCTTTTAGAAGCATATTGATTACTTAAAAATAATATTTAATAACTTTTAATTTTAATTTAAAATTTAAAATCACATTTTTAATTAAAGAATAATAATAAGGGCTGATGGTTGAGCCCGACCCGACCCTTCCATGACAAAGCATGACCCGACCCATTATCACTCTCCTACTTAATATATTTATCCTATTTAACACATTAAGAAAATAAAAAAATGAAAACAAAAAGAGAGAGAGATGAGGTATGAGTTTAAGCTATGTTAAATTAAAATTGACATAAATTTTAAGACATTGATTTCCTACAATTCAATGATTCAATAATAAATATTAAAAATCAAAATAATATTTAATTTTGTTAATTAATCCTGCATCAGATTGAATGAAATCAATAACTTAAATTTTTTTATCAAAATTTTAAATAAAGTAAAAAAACTTAAAACATTCTTATTAGAGAATTTAAAGAAGTGCAAATTTCCCTTATCTTTGTTAAATTTTAAAACGTCAAGGATCCAAATGATATTAACTCAACTAAATTAGATTTTGTGAAATATTAATTATTTAAACAATAATAATATTTAATTTATTTTTGATAAAACTTCTCTTCAAAAGCCAAAGCTCCTGTCTTCATTTCTTTACCTATGTTTCAATTAAACTAATCTGTCCTCTCAACGAATTTACAATTGTACTCTTCTATTCTTTTTCATTCAGTTCAATTTGTCAATTACGAGATTTGTATTATTCAATCTTAAATTTCTTAGGGTTTCGGATTCTTTCTAATAATTGAATTATTAAATAATGAATTCGGGGGACGAAATCGATATTCAAGACGCGAACGAATCGGCCGAGGACGAAGATTTCTACAGCGGCGGCGATGACGATGCGCTGCCTACTTATGCTGACGACAGCGACGATGCTGACCTGGCCGATTACGAGTTCATCGATAACGATTCCGATGATTCCGATGATCTCGTCTCTAGTCGCCATCAGGTACGTTGGTTTATTAATCATTTGATGAATATTTGTTCCATTTTTTGCTTTTTAGCCTTCGACGATGTTAATTGGCTTACTTTTGTGTATTAGCTGATTTCTGTTGATTTTTTTTTTTTTTGGTGCGGAAATTGAGGTATATTTTTATATGCATTGAGGTATAAATTTGTTACTATTTTGTTTACTTTTGTTTATCATATTTTAGGAATTTCGGATATTGGATGTATTGTTTGTTATTTGATAGTTTCTTATAAATTTGAGCCTTTTGGTAGTTTATTTGAAATTGAAATGTGATTTTACCTGCATTAATGCCGATACTGTTTGAATTTCTTGAATGAATATGAAGAATATTAGAAAATTCATATGATTGGCTTTTGGATTACCCTAATTTTTTGGTCTGGGATGATGGGGTTAATTGGGTCTTAGTATTTAATTTGCTTTTTTATTCTCTTATTCTCTTATAATGTTCTTATGTTCATTATCGTTCATTTGGGTTTGTCTGCAAAGTAAAACTATTTGTGGTGTAAATTTTGTAAATTTCTGTCAGTTTCATATTAGGCTGACAAAGTGTAAATTATTGTGGTTCAGGTGAATTATTGCTATTCTCAATGTCATTACCAAGTTCTTGCAAACTATGTAATATTATAGGCACTGAGGGAGCTAGTTTACTCTCATAGTTCCTGGTTAATGCTGGTCATTACCCTTTGTCAATCTCAGATTGATTAGGTGGTGATCGGCAAGATTAGCAATTATAGTAATAGGTTTTATATAAAACGGTTGTCTGCTAATAGCTTTTTAATATTAACCGGGTCATTGTTTAGGTATTTAATAGGACTTTGAACATATATTTCTTTACGCTAATGCGTCTCTTTTTCTATCTTAGGTAAACTATACTTTGATGAGCAATTATTATAAATGTTATGAGGCTAGTTTTTTTTCTGTTAAAACTGACACTTTTGGAAGAGACCTGATGAATCTTAATTCTTGCTCATAGATTTTATATAATAGGGTTGTCTGCTAATAGCCTTTTAATATTAACCGGGTCATTGTTTAGGTAACCCAATAGGACATTGAACATATATTTCTTTACGCTAATGCGTCCCTTTTTCTATCTTAGGTAAACTATACCGTTTTGACTAGCAGTTATTGTAAATTTTATGCGGCTAGTTCTTTTCTGTTAAAACTGATACTTTTGAAAGAGACAAGATAAATCTTTATTTCTTCTCATAGGTTTTATATAAAAGGGTTGTCTGCTAATAGCCTTTTAATATTAACCGGGTCATTGTTTAGGTAACCCAATAGGACGTTGAACGTATATTTATTTACGCTAATGTGTCTTTTACTATCTTAGGTAAACTATACCGTTTTGACTAGCAATTATTGTAAATGTTATGCGGCTAGTTCTTTTCTGTTAAAACTGATACTTTTGAAAGAGACATTGCTCATAGATTTTATATAAAAGGGTTGTATGCTAATAGCCTTTTAATATTAACCAGGTCATTGTTTAGGTAACCCAATAGGACATTGAACATGTATTTCTTTACGCTAATGTGTCTCCTTTTCTATCTTAGGTAAACTATACTGTTTTGACTGAAGCGGATATTAGTCAACGTCAGGAGGATGATATAACTAAGATATCCACTGTGCTCTCCATTTCAAAAGTTGCAGCTAGCGTCCTGCTCCGCTTTTATAACTGGTAGGATATATCATTGATTGACATTAGGTATTTCTTTTTTCAAATGAGCTTGACTAGTGCAATGTATTGCCTTTCACGCTTTGTATGACAGGAGTGTCAGTAAAGTGCATGATGAATGGTTTGCTGATGAAGAAAGGGTTCGCAACACTGTTGGCTTGTTAGAGAAACCAACTGTTCTATTTCCAGATGGTGAAGAAGTAAGAAGCCAATACCTGATTTTAATTTTGAGTATTAATCTTGTTCTAAAATCTAGAGTGGCTGATTACTTCTTAATTACACTTGCTCTGTGCCATATTGAATCTATAACTTTCTTCTCAAATATTTTTAACTTTTTTTTTTTTTTTTTTTTTTACAGATGACTTGTGGTATATGTTTTGAAACCTATCCGAGAGATGGATTGCACGCTGCTGCTTGCGGCCATCCTTTTTGTAGTTCATGCTGGGCAGGTTTGTTCTACTAGGATTTTGTTTGGTTAATGTCTAATCATCCCTTTCCTCTCTCTCTCTCTCTCTCTGTGTATCCAATCACGTTAGGAGTCTATTCTTAAGTTACGTTAGGGATGGGGGCCGTTTTTAGTCTAGTATTTTGTTGTCTAGTTGACTGCTTGTCAACTTGTTCATAGGTTTTGGCTAATTTTTGTAACATTCTCTTGTTTCTTAACAAATTTATATTTATAAATTAAAATGTAGCAAGGTTTACAAATTCGGACTGCCAACTCGACATAGCTGTTGCTTTGAGGCAGCCGCCTCAAGCCCCTAATGGTGTTTTTCCTGCCCCGTGGACGTGTGGCGCAACACCTCACGTTGATTCGAGTCGGGGCGTCGTGAGGCAGCCAGACTCGGACGCCCCTAATCCAACACAAAATCCAATTCGTTTTCATATATATTAAGGGAAATGAAGTCAGGAGTTTAACTCCCAACTTCAGCTCCCAAATCACAAGAACAAAGGAGGAAAAAAAACATTTTATTCAAACAAACCTTTAGAGAAAATGCGAATGAGTGAAGGAATTGGAGTTCAGTTGTAATGAAGTTGTTAGTGGGGAAATGGAATAGAGAAGAAGGTAAAAAGGAAGGCAAAGAAGGAAGGTGAGACTTGTCCTTCACTGTCTTCGTCTTTTAAGTTTTTTAACTTTGAAGACTGTGTGTGGATGGGATAATGGATTAAAATTAAATCATATGCCTGCCGACTAGTGGGTTTTGTCTCAGTTGTTAAAAGCTGCTGTTCACTTCTAATTCAAAAGTCGGAACTATTAAGCTTTTTTTTATCACTAATTGCTTCTACAGGCGCTTGAATAACACAACTATTAATGAGCCAAAGTCATTATGAAAAATGTTATTTGTCAATACAGTTTGTTTGAAATAAATTCTTAATTTAATTTAACTTTTTCACAAAAGTTCAAACCAATATTATTCAAATCAATTTGAAATAAAGTTCAATACTCCTTAAAATATTCAAAATTATTGTCCTCTTAAATAAATTGATTTTTTAATAATTTAATATAATTGAAAAAATTCAATTGATTTTGCAAAACTGAATTTCCCCGAAGAAATTCGTCCACTCATCAAGTTTATATCTTTTGCTGCATCTTGTTAATGAAGTATCGAACCATTTATTCCTTCATCAATCATTACATGATTTTGAAATAATTACAAAATTTTATGCTTTTATTTTATATTTTAAATTTTTTTTCCCGTGTTTGGTTTGGATTGAGGCTTCCTCCTCGACCGCCTTGCGTCTATCCGCCTTGACTGCCTTGAGGCTATCTGCCTCACCTCAAAAGGGAAATCGCCTCGCACCACACACTGAGTTTTTGAACCTTGAAATGTAGAAATGACATATATGTGTTGGAGGGCAATAAAAGAGTTGATGCATGGCTATTGCATGCATATACTTGATTGTTTGAGGATGGAGTAGGTGATGGATGATTTTAGTTAATTTTGAATTTGAAGAATGGTTGGGGGTGGGTTGCTAATTAAGATTTATTCCCATTGGACTTTATGTGAATTTACTCTAATATTTATGAATTCCTAAACTCAACTACGGAAGATAGAAAAATTTCTATGTACATGATTCTCATTATAGTGCACGAAACAATATCATTGATATGTTCTGTTATGATCTATGGTAATATCCATAATAATGCATATTTTATTCTATCAATCAATTTACCTTTTTTTTTCCCCTGATAACAGCTTTTCTACTTTCATTTCACTTAATGAGTTTGTAATTTTGTTGTCATTTTTTACCTCTTAAGGGTATATCAGCACAGCAATTAATGATGGTCCTGGGTGTTTGATGTTGCAATGTCCGGATCCTTCTTGTCATGCTGCTGTTGGTCAAGATATGATTAATTTATTGACTTCTGGTGAAGAGAAAGAGAAGTATAACCGTTATTTCATTCGGTCTTATGTTGAAGACAATAGGAAGGTAATAGTTTTTAAATAGGTAGGATCAAGTCATTTTCTTACTATACCTGATCGAAACTGGCATCCTAGTTTCCTTTTTATATGTTAAAAGTGAAGTTCATTCCTGAAGCATCATGTTTAAATTTTTTGTCGAAAGTGGTAGTATATGTACATTTCATTGCTGGAGTAATGAAAAGGTCTGTGAACATAACTAATGAAATTTCAATGAGAAATGAATCTTGGACCTTAAATGTCTGTTCTTCTGATTTCGAAATAGAATAATAATGGATCCAGAAGCGATATGTTATGACAGGATTCATATATAACAACAATCCTACTGCTGAATATTTAAAGCAAATTGAAAAACAAAAATTTGACATAAACATTGACATTACTTATTTGACCTTTTCCGTTCCTTTTATGCTCCTAGACCACTTGTGTGGTCAGCATACGTTTTGTCAGTAATGTCTTCAAATGGACCCTGATATTTTATTAACATTCACAGCAGTCTCTTTCTTTTGTAAATAAAGGCTGTATGGTATTCTTTTATTCTTCTTTTTTCATAGAAATACAAGCTGGTGACATCACTGTATCACTATTTTTTTCCCCGGGTTCCATTCAAGTCTAAAGAGTCAAAGGACTGGGGTGACCTTGCTTTATTCTCATTTTTGATCTTCTCTACACATCTATTTCTTTATGTTCAATGTCTTCAAGATTCATAAACCAGCATATTAAAAATTTTCTTCTATAAATAACTATATTTCAAATGCTTTAGAGGGATATTCTATTTGATTATATTCATCAGAATAATTTTGATGCATATCGTTGTTACTCCCTAGTAAGTTCGTGTTTGAATTATAACTATACTTGAGTGCCTTTAAACTGCCTCAAGTTCGTTTTCTGGCTATGCCGACATAACATATTCAACCTCGGATTAAGTCGAATGTGTTGCATGAATGGATTATGCTAAAGGAACTGACAGATTCCAGCTTTTTACTTTTCGTATAAAAATTTTTGACCTACTCCCGGAGCAGAGATGTACCCTTGTTCTAGATCAATAAATGCGGAATAAATATAAATTCTCAATACTCATATGCTTTTACAATTCATTTATGTAAATGTGACACTTGAAAACTTTTTGGACCATTTTTTTGTGAGCTTCTCCGCTTCCATACTTGAGACATTTCTTTATTGTGCAGACAAAATGGTGTCCTGCTCCAGGTTGTGATTATGCTGTGGATTTTGTTGTTGGTAGTGGAAACTATGATGTTACTTGCCGCTGTTCATATAGCTTTTGCTGGAATGTAAGTTTTCTTAAATAGCCTAGAAATTTATGTTTCTTTATAATTCCTTTTGGCTAAAGTACTATTAACAAAAACTGTGGAAGCATGCACTATCCAGGCAATAGGTGCCACATTCTTGATTTAATTTGCTTTTACTCTACATCACCTTACATTTTGTCTTGCAGTGCACAGAGGAAGCTCACCGCCCTGTAGACTGTGATACTGTAGCCAAGTGGGTATTGAAGAATAGTGCTGAGTCAGAAAATATGAATTGGTATGGATCAAGATCTTGGCAACTGGAGTTACTGTTACTAAAAAAACTAATTTTTAAGTTGGTATAGGAGAGGTAGTTTGTCATAATGGTAAGCGAAAAATGGGATAGCAGTGCATAGGCACATCAGGAGATGACCTATCATTGGGCATGATTCTTTTGCGGAGCAGGTTAAATTTGGGTCTTAGTTAATCCTAATGTCAATAGACTCAATACTTAATATGCCATTCTAAGTTCTAAATTGGATCCTGACCACCAAACCTAGTTTTGAATCCCAGGTTGGGCCTAGAAATTAATACAAGCTGCAAGCATGAGCCTGTCTAAATACTCTCGAGTTGCACATATAACAGAGTATTTTAATCTGGTACTGAGTCTGGCCTCCTGAAAATTAAGGACTAAATTAAGGCCACAGTTAATCCTAATGTCAATTTTCAATACATAGTAAGGTTTACTAAATTTCTAATTATATCCTGACCACCAAACCTAGTTTTTAAGCCCAATTTTCTAGAAATTAATACAAGCATGAGCCTGTCTAAACACTATTGACTTGCAGATTGAACAAATTATTTTATTCCGATACCGAGTCCAGCTTCCTGAAAATGAGGATCTATGTCATGAATTATGCTACTGATTCGGACAATTTGACAAATTTTAGATAACCTTGATACCTTATGTTATTTGATTTTTTTCATTGTATTAAGTTGCAAATTTTCCAGTATCATAGAAAGAGTACAGTAAAAACCAAAAGTAGTAAATCTGGGAGATGCTAGTAATAGAGTATATACGGCTGTGATAATTCATTCTGCTGATGGTTCTTGCTTTAAAATAGCCTTAAAAGTAGAGTTCAATTCGTAATGCCGCTTATGCAACAAAATCTTGTGCATGGTTTAATGGGTGATCTTGTTGCTCTCTAGAGAGCTATAGGAATTATGACAAGTGTTCCTAGGCAGTTGCTGATGCGAAACTTTTAGGGAACGGTGAAGGTGTAATACACATCCAAGAGGCCAACCCAAGTCGTTTGAAATCCGTAAACTCGTATGAAACTCACCCCAAGAACCTGATGACAACGGTGACCACCAAACCCGTTGGAAACCTGTCTTACGGTTGACCTTTGGTAAGTCCAGTGTTTATTCAAAAACAAAAGGGAATAACACTCTCCCTTGGAAGCTCACGCATAAGGAAATGAATAAAATTCTGGTTTTTGATTGAAAAGTTGTAATATGCGGCCATGACATGTTTTTATAACAAAACCCTAATCTACCCAAATAAGATGGAAACCCTAATTAAACTAAACCCAAGACAAAAATAACCCTAGTTCACGTGCCAATGGGCTTTAAAATAAGTAATGGTTTAGTCCATTTACATCATGACATAAAACAAAGCTAAGTAAATAATAATAATAATAATCCAAGCCCTAAACAATGGGCATATGTCCGCGCCCCTAGGTGATGGCTTGGTGGGCCACATGTCTCTGCTTCTCTGGATCCCCTCTAGTCCTGGCCCATCTGCTATGATATGGATCATATGCACTAGAACTGGCTCTGCTTCACCTGAACCCGTCTTGCGTCCCAAGTAACTTGAATTAATCCCGCCACGGCTTCTTTGATCTTCTTAGCTTGGGACCTGGTGATAGGACCATTTGGAACGTGCAATGAATCATGGTTGGTTGGTCTCATGGCTTGGATCGCAGCAGTTGCTGTGACATTCCTTCTGTCAGTCGACATCCTTGCCAAATGTCTTTAGTACCTTTGGCTTATTAACAGACTGTATGGGGGAGAGATATGGAGGAATGACTGAATTGGGATAAAATGTATAGGCTATAGAGGCTAGAGTTTTTAAAACCCTAGTTGGTTTCTTCTTGCTGTTGATTTTAATATTTGATGGAACTTTAACATTTCAAAGAATATGGATAACTTCACTGACTTATTTTAGGGTTTGTCTGATTACAAGAGGACCCACTAGGCTAGAGTTTTTGAGGTTGCAACAAGGACCGATCTTTGTGGAGAACAATCAATTTTTTTCTCCAAGAATTAACTTCTCTTGGCTGGTTATTTTTGCTTTAGCCATGAGCCAGAAAGTAATTGGTCCCCTAATGAGGGGCCTCAAATAGGGCATATTTTTATAATGTCGGTTGTCTGTTGGCCTATTAGGGTTGGTATACCTCTTGGTCCATGATTATGTCTACTCAGCATGCCCCTTCTTTGCATGCTTGGAGTATAGCAGTAAGTTTACCAACGGATTGAAAGGATCCATGATGTTGACAATATATGCTGAATTTATAAGCATTAATTTCTTGGGTATGAATTAGTTATACGCTTTTACACTTTTCAAAGTCAAATAGTCAATATATATTATATTATCATTTCTATCAGGTATTTAAATTATTTGATGGTATTTACTATAAATATGGCATCGGTGCGCTAAAAATAAAATTAAAGCAAGTTAGGGATATTCAGATTAAGTGAGAAAATTCCCTTCTTTTGGATGTGAAAAGAGTTAAAATCATAGTTTCTGCGTGTGATTATTTTACATTTTGATATACTCTCTTTGTGGATACACAATTTCTAGTTTAATATATTTAAAACAAGGGTTAATCTCTCTCTCTCTTTCTGCACATCTGTGGGACTGCGTATTGTGGTGTGCAACTTTCAGATGCCTGAGCATTGTATATATGTTTTGGCTGCATTAAATAGGAAGAATGTGTGTGAGTACATTTTTCCCTTAATTCCTCATTTAGAATGTTATATATCTGCGTTTTCAGGATACTGGCTAATTCCAAGCCTTGTCCAAGGTGCAAGCGACCGATTGAGAAAAACCAAGGCTGTATGCATATTACATGTACACCTCCATGTAAATTCGAATTTTGCTGGTAAGCTTGTACATCAGACTGTGACAGTACTTTGGAACTTTAATCTTCATTTAATTTTGAGCTTTTCACCATGAACACTAGAACATGGGCAGTGAACTTTTTACTGCTTAAAATTCCACCATCTTAAATTCCTGGTCATTTGACTATAAATGGACGCAGGCTCTGCCTTGGTCAATGGTCAGATCACGGTGAGAGGACTGGTGGTTTCTATGCATGTAACCGCTATGAGACAGCAAAACAAGAGGGAGTGGTATGATACTATCCTTCAGTTTTGTTCCCCTCCCCCTGTCCCCTTCCCAGCTTTTATACATTTCCTTGTGCTATTTGTTTGATTATCAACCAAATGCTCAACCTATAAATTTGATCAATGCTGTTGCTTACAGTTTGATGAGTCTGAAAAGCGAAGAGAGATGGCAAAAAATTCTTTAGAGAGATATACTCACTATTATGAACGATGGGCGACAAACCAATCGGTACGTTCAAGTTTGTGTGATTATAGTATGATTACTTCTGTGTGTTTGGAATGATCAATTTTGTTAAATAACTAGCTCTCAGAAATGAGGATGACCCTTGGTGTAACACTAAGGTTACTCCATTGTGACCTGGAAGTCACAAGTTTGAGTCACAGAAACAGTCTCTTTGCGAAAAAGCAAGGGGTAAGGTTGCGTATATATTGAATCCTCCCCAGAGCCCATAGTGTAGGAAGCCTCGTGCGTAGCGCCATCCTTTAACTAGCTCTCAGAAATCAAAAGATATTCTGGTTATATTGATCATTATGTTAGACGGGATTCCAACATAACTTTCTTCTTTCTCCCTCATGATATGAAGAACCTATATTTACATTTCACTGAGAGAGTATCTATTTGAAGTATGCTTTTATGAGCAGCTACTTTTTTTCTCATCTAACTGTTAGATGCTAAATTCTGAGTTCAAAGTTTTTTCTGGGTCTTGGTTTCAAACTAATTTTTCCCCCTAAAAGTGGTTTATGGGAGTGGTGGTATTATATCATTTGATGAATTTAACTGATCAAAATTCGTTAGGTATAGCCATTGGTTTCAAGTTATAACCTATGTGAGCCTAAAGTAGAAAAGCAGTATCCAAATAAAGGAAATCATTGAGATAGAAATGCTGGAAAAAGTGCTTGCAGATAGAAAGCTCAACTTTTCCATTGTTATATCAAAATGCTCGAGTATTTTTGGTGCTGCTTGTACTGACAACTCAAGGCATGACAAACATTGTCCTGTACTCCTGTGTAAAGTAATTGATCACTGCTGTAAACTCCTACTGAATAAATCCTTGTGCAAATTACTAATTGCTGTAATTTTTAAGCAGGCACCAACTGGAAAATGTTTAAATTTAGGAAACTTAACTTACCTTAAAGAAGTGCTCTTTGGTTTGTCGTACAGGGGTATAAGAACCTGATACTTACTATTCCTGGAATGTGTTATGATAGGGATAGAGTTGCTCAATGTGCCAAAAAACGCTAGGCGGTAGGCGTACGGTGGGGGAACACCTAGCGCCTAGGCCTTCTAGACGGCGCCTAGACTGATGAGTTAGGCGGAGTTAGGTTGTGTTATTTGATTATTTAAATATTTATAATAAATTATTTTATAGTGACCAAAATTGATCAAATAATAATAAATTAATAATTTATAAATTGAATAAGTTTGGAACTAAAGTCAATGTCATACATATATTCTAGAAAATGGTAATAATAATAATAATATAATAATAATAATAATAATAATAATAATAATAATAATAACAATACAATTTAATTTATGAATAAAACTATAATTACAATGAGCTTTTTGCCACTCACCCAACAGCTTCCTACAAAATTTTAATTAATAATTTATATAAATGAAATGATAAAGCATTTTGAATTGCGAAAAATTGAAATGAATCATAATTTTCGAAAAATGGGTATAAAGCTGTCAACCACTACTAATAAGATATTAATTTTTTTAAATAAAAATAAAGGAGGGTTAAGTTTATATGAATTCAATTGTACGTGCCAACTATTTGTCTTCTTCTTCCTCTTTAATTTCATTTCTTTCTGTCCCTCTGCTCTTTCGTTTCACGGCGAGAAAACCCTAAACCGAAATTTCATTCTTTCGTTCTCTCAGCCACCACCTGCGACGTGTTTTCTAGTTTTCACCTCCCGTTCTTCAGTTTCGTTTCTTTCTGTTTGTCTCTCTCCTAGCGTCTGATGAGGGCAACGTGATTTCTGGTAGTCACCACTGTTTTTTTCTGCCGATTAGGGCTTAAACGGAACAGTAAGCTACCGCCTAATGCCTAGGCACCGCTCGTCGGATGCTTAGGTCCTTTTTTAGAACACTGGGGTTGCTTTTGTTGTGCATGTCAGAATCTTTTTTTTTTTTTTAAAAAAAATTCAAGGAAGATCTAAGTCTCTTCCTTAAATAATGCACCCTCATCCCTATCCAAATGCTAAATTAAACGTATCCCTAGGACTTGAACCTGTGACCTCTTGCTTCCACGGCAAGAGTTAAGCCAATTAGGCTATCCTTTGGGAATGTGCATGTCAGAATCTATAAAGGCATATACATTGGTTTGGAGAACAAGTAAATTTGATTATATCACAGATTCACAGTTGTAACTGACGTAAGAGTCAAAATTTCTTATCAGAAGCATATTGGATCTTTTTTCCTTTTTAGTGTGAGCTAGTTAAAAAAGAAAATTTGAGAACTAGATAAGGATTATGATGCCTAACTCATCGAGGCAATCAATGTCCTTATGTTTTATTCATGAAAGGAACTAATCAAATGGTTTTGTCACTTGTTCCAACTCATTTGATTACTTCCGTTTTGTTGCTTCAGAGAATATGAAATCTCAAGTCCCTAGCTAAATAGCTGATGTGGAAATTTAAACATTTGTCACATTGCTGTCTAATTGGTTGTTTCCATGCTGCAGTCTAGGCAAAAAGCATTGGCAGACCTTCAACAAATGCAGACTGTTCATGTAAGTCACTTCTTATCGTCACTTCTTTCCTATTTTCCATGTAAGTATAGTTTCATGCATTGGCTTATGATTAGGTCATAATTAATGTTAGAAGGCATTTGATGAGCTTAGCTAAAGCAGGGGTGGGCATGGTTTGGGTAGACTTGAATCATATAACCCGATCAAACCATTAAATCCAAATTCAAATAATATGCACTCTATTATTACCCTCTTGATCTTAGCATGTTTTTATTTAGTTTTTCCAAAAGTGAGAACATGGCTGCCTACAGTACATTCTATTTGTGCAAATATCAAGTTCAAAAATCAAATAAGAAATCTTATCCGAGGCTTAAATTTACACAACTTTTAAGGAACTTTTTTTCAAAGAGACTTGGTTTGCAATGAAATTCCCTCTTCTTAGTATTAATTATCTGTATTCATTTAACTGACAGTTTTGAGGAACATTTTATGGCATCAGGCATCCTATGATACCTAATTGTTTTTCTTGGACCATGATTCAAAATTCAGCTAAAAACTTAGACTCGGAAATTTTCTTATGATATCTGATAAAATAAATTTATTTTTTGTCCATTTTGAAGTTTTTTTATTCGTAATATTTTCAATGTTCTACCTAGGCCACATAGACGGGACCTAGGAAATTCCTCAGAAATAGGGGATTTCCAAAAATTATGATTAAGATTTGATGTAATTTGGACAAATTAGTCTTAGGGAAATGTTGTTTGAGTGATGGGGTAAGATTCTATAAAGGGTCAATTTGATCAAAACTGAAGAAATTAGCCTTTTTCCGAAATTAGGGTTTATGTTTAAATTGGGGTTTTTTGAAATTTGAGATAGTGAGTTGATCTTGTAAAATTAGGGTCAGAATTAAGGTGTAAAAACCAGCCAAATTTGGGTTAGAATTTTAAAATCTGCGATGGCTTTTGGCACCGGAATGGACAGAAAGTGCCGCCCATTCTAGTGCGCCTAGCCCCAAATCTTAGACCTTGATCCAAATTAGGCGCGGCGGCCGAGCGAAAACATGCCTCCTTGGGGCAGTGATATTTTTTCATTTTTTTTAAAGATATATTATTTCAATTTTTTAATATGCATTTTAGTAATTAATATGTATGAAAAGCTAAGCTTGTATTTAGTAATTAACAGGTATGAAAAGCTATATCACAACCCAAGCAAAATTCCAACCCAACCTACACCGTCAACCAATGTTTAAAAATGCGGTCAGAGGCTGCGCCTCGAGATGCCACATCGCCGCCTCGAGACGCCGCATCGCCGCCTTGCGGCGAAGGCGCGTCGAGGCGTCACCTCTGACGTCATTTTCCATTTTCCCGCACTACAGCGAGTGAGACGGCCACCTCACTCTCTACATTCGCGCATGGCGATGGACGAAAACGAGACAGCAGCGGGGGGACAGAGACGACGAGTAACAATGATGGTGATGCAGTGATGACGAACGACGACGACAACGATACAATGATGATAGAGATGATGCGGTAACAGATGTTGGCTGAGAGAGAACTAAGAGAGTGAGACTCGTGTATGAAGATGAGGAAGTGATTGATTTATGTTGGTTTAAGGCAGTGTTCTAAAACGCGCTAGGCGCTAGTCGGGCGGCGACCCAATGCCTAGCTCCTAGGGCGCCTACACGGGGCCTAGGCGGGGCCTAGGAAACTAATCGGAAATAGAGAATTTTCATAATTAGGTTTAAGATTTGGAGTGATTTTGACAAATTAATCATAGGAAAATGTTGTTTGAGCAATGGGTAAGATTTATAGAGGGTCAATTTCATGAGAAACTAACAAAAATTGAAGAAATTATGGTTTTTTAAAATTAGGGTTTATGCATCAAATTGGGGATTTTTAAAATTGATGAGTTAGAGAGTTTGTTTTGTAAAATTAAGGTTAGGGATAAGATTAGGGTGTAAAATCCGACCGGAAAACATCATCAATTTTGAATTCTGAGTCGGTCAACGGCGGTTGACCGCCTGTCAACGGCGGTCAACGACCGTTGACCGACGAATTTCGCGGCCAAAATTTGCCGGAATGGGCAGAAAATGCCGCCCATTCCGGCGAGCGCCTGGCCCCAACGATTTGGGGCCAGGCGCGGCGGCCATAGGCCGCCGAGCCTATACGCGCCGCCTAGGCGGCGCGTTTTAGAACAGTGGTTTAAGGTTCGTCTAAAAGGAGAGATGAAAAACGATGAAGGAGAAGATGACAACAAAGTTGTTGGCCCTTTTCAAAATTTATTTAATAAATTACTAATTAATTAATTAATTAATTTTTTTTTTTTTTTTTTGTATTTTGCAGGAGTCCAACTCCTATTAGTGGGTGAGTTGAATATCTTGTTAATTGTCATATATAATTTCTTCATAAATTGAATATTATTGTAAAATAATAATAATTATTATTCCTTAGTTCCAAACTTATTCCATTTATAAATTTTTAATTCATTATTTTTTCATCAATTTTGAATTTTGATGGTGGATTATAACAAACTAATTTATTATTCATTATAAAATCACCAATGTAAGATAGATTTGATAAAATAATCTATTACATAATTCAAAAATAGTTTTGAAATTAAGATAATTTTGAAATTATAATTAGATATCTCTGTATTAAAATTAGGTCAGTTTATGGGTATTATAATTAGGTTTTTGTGTATTAAAATCAGGTCATCAATTTTGTTGATGTTTTGATTATGCTGATTTTATGATTTTAATTTTCGTTTTGATATTCGAATTGAGGCGCCCGCCTCGCCGCCTCGAGGCGTTATCCGTATTTTTAAATATTTTTTAAATTTGGATTTAATGGTTTGATCAGGTTATATGATTCAACCCAATGTTTAAAAATACGGATAACGCCTCGAGGCGGTTGGCCGTTGAGGCGTGAGGCGGGCGCCTCAATCCGAACATCAAAACAAAAATTAAAATCATAAAATCAGTATAATAAAATAATCAACAAAATTGATGACCTAATTTTAATACACAAAAACCTAATTACAATATCCATAAATTGACCTAATTTTAATACAAAGAGATCTAATTATAATTTCAAAATTGTCCTAATTTCAAAATTATTTTTGAATTATGTAATGGATTATTTTATCAAATCTATCTTATATTTGTGATTTTATAATGAATAATAAATTAGTTTGTTATAATCCACCATCAAAATTCAAGGTTGATGAAAAACTAATGAATTAAAAATTTATAAATGGAATAAGTTTGGAACCAAGGAATAATAATTATTATTATTTTACAATAATTTTCAATTTATGAAGAAATTATATATCACAATTAACAAGATTTTCAACTCTCACCCACCAGGAGTTTGACTCTTGCAAAATACAAAAAAAACAATTAATTAGTAATTTATTAAATAAATTTTGAAAAGGGCCAACTACTTTGCTGTCTTCTTCTCCTGTCTTCTTTTTTCATATCTCCCTTTAGACGAACCATAAACCAACAGAAACCAATCACTTACTCATCTTCATACACGAGTCTCACTCTCTTGGTTCTCTCTCAGTCAACACCTGTTACTGCATCATTGCTGTCGTCGTCGTTCATCATCTCTGCATCACCATCGTTGTTACTCGTCTTTGTGTCGCCGTTGCTGTCTCGTTTTCGTCCACCGCCTAGCGCGAACGTAGGGAGTGAAGCACACGCCGCGTCGTCATGAAGCAGCGTGAGGCGGCCCCCTCACTCTCTGTAGTGCGGGAAAATGGAAAATGACGCCAGAGGCGCCGTCTCTGACCGCATTTTTAAACATTGATTCAACCCACGCCGAACACTATCTAAGCATAAATTGGTTTGAAATACTTTTTAACCCAACTCAAACCTTTGGGTTACAGTTTATGGGTTTTTAACCCATACCTAGAGAAAGACTATCCTAATCAAAGATTGTGTTTCTGGCTGAATTATCCGCCATTTGTAATTGGTGAATTATCATGTTCTTTCATAAACTATGGTGTATTGACGACCGTGTTATTGTAGCTTGAGAAGCTAAGTGATGTACAGTGCCAACCTGAGTCACAGCTCAAGTTCATCACTGACGCATGGCTACAGGTAAATATCTATCTAATTTTGTCCCTTTCTCTCTAAATATCTGATTGTCTTGTATGACTACATATCCTGCGTTCTTATATAATATTACAAATTTTTATTCTGTTTGTAGATAGTTGAATGTAGGCGAGTTCTAAAGTGGACATATGCCTATGGATATTATTTGCCTGACCACGAGCATGCTAAAAGACAATTCTTTGAGTATTTGCAAGGTATGTTAGATCCTCCATTTCCATTCTGGCATCTTGCTTATGTTTGATTTTTTCTAATTACTACTGTACCTGTAGGTGAAGCTGAGTCTGGGTTGGAACGACTCCATCAATGTGCAGAGAAGGAGCTTCAAATTTACCTTAATGCAGATGGCCCATTGAAAGATTTTAATGATTTCAGAACAAAACTTGCTGGATTGACAAGGTTAGATTTAATCGAAATATTATAAATTTTTATATGAATAGTTTGCATCCGAGTTAATAAAACTTGATGTTATTGCAACATCTTTCTCTTAAAATAACACAGCCAATTTGATATTGGTGTCGGATAAATTATATCTTTTTTTTTTTTTTCCAGACATTATGCAAATTAGCTTGTTAGTTTTCAGATTATACCATTCTTTTTAATGCCGTTTTAGTTTGTGATCATGTGAGTGACCAAATTTACATTTTGCTTTCAAACAATTCATTTGGTTTCATGTTGTACGGTCATCAGTTAATCCCATATTCGATGATAGGAAAAATATTGCACACAAGCGACTCCTCAACCTTTTTTTTTTGGCTTTGCATAGGAATTGATTCGGAAAATTGTTAGGCTGTGTTAATGGATTAATTATGTGATTCATGACAACAGTGTGACAAGGAATTACTTTGAGAATTTGGTTCGAGCTCTCGAGAATGGTCTATCAGATGTAGACACGCACGCTTCCTGCAGCAGGGCAGGGAGCTCTAAGAGTTTGGGAGGTGGAAGCAGTAGGGGAAGAAGCGGGAAGAACAAGGGTTCAACATCCAGATCAAGTGGGTCCAATAAAACTATTGATGATTCCAGCCACTGGTCCTGTGCCCAGTGCACCTATGCGAATGTCTGTTCTGCCACTGCTTGTGCGATATGCCAGCATAGCCGGTAAATCTTTATTCCCTCAGCAGATTGACCTGCTTGGATTCAAAGACAGCGGCTTTGCCTTGTCTCAGCGGCAGAATTGCCAAGGGAAGAAGTAAGTCTCTATTTACTCTTGAAAACCAAACAAGTGATAACAAATCAAAATGAAACTAAGAAACAGGTGGGAAGGGGAATCAAGGATGGACGTGTTCTTGAAACAGGATCTGTATATAGTTTCTTCCGTACACGTCTGTCTTAACTTAATTATGCCATGTATCAATCAGGATCATCAGTGGAAACTTTGTGGTCATTTATTTAAGTTTCTAAATAGAATATGTATCTAATACGTATGAACCTTTCAATTGGATTGTAAAAGGGGAAGCTACTCGGAGATAATGAGCCTGCATTGTCCACTAACAGCAATAAATTTGTTTTCGAATGTCTTGATTGTCAAATTCACATTGTATTTTGAATGTCATAGGTTGTTATTAGGGTTATTATCATTTAACTATGACGAAGTTGGGAAATAAGACGTTTACAAGAAATATTAGGGTTTAAAAATATTAATACTGTACCGTATAAAATCTTAAAACTTTCTATCATATCTTTATAAAATTTTAAATTTACTATCATTTCTTTATAAAATCTTATATTTTATCACATTTCATGATAAAAATATCATATTTTATTACACTTTTCTAGGAACAGAATAATGGATTCAATACTTTTCGCATTTGTTTGCTTGTTTTGGTTTTTTTTTTTTTTTGTTTTTTTTTTTTTTATTTTTTATTTTAAATATTTATGTAGTAGTGAAATGTTAATAATCCTTGTTATTATTGTTGTTGTAAATACTTATTCGGTCATATGTTAAGTATGGATTTTTTAAAAAATTATAATCTAATGATAATTTAATTCCTCCATCTATGTGAGTGGGATTGAATCTTAAATCTCTTATTTCCATTCAAGAGATTTTACTAATTGAACTTGAATTGAAACCAAACAGAGCTTGTGCTTGATATAAAAACTTTACATGAGAACGTGAAATTGTTGACATTACAAGATCCTACGTTACGCGACCTATTACATCAGACTTGCCGCGGTGCGATGCATTGATCTCCTTTGGTTGGGTTCACTACTAAAGGTGTGTTGATGTTTGTTATTTATTTTACATGTTAAGGTTCAGGAATTTTTGACAGGAATTGAAAAATCGGGATACTGAGATTTTATTCCTTTTAATTTACATAATTACATGCGTGTTTCTGAAGGGTGGTCAATTTCGGATTTGGGAATTTCTGATCGAGAATTTAGAAATTCGGGGATTGAGATTTTGTTTCCAATGAGTCTCGTATCTATACCCAATTCTTATATCAGTTTGGGACGGGAAGAGAATTGGATACAATTGGGTCAAAGAATCAAAGTGATTTCTTCAATTTGTTTTTTTTGTCCTATATAATTGTACGATGTTCCAAAGTCAAAAATCACACAAATAATTCAAAGAACCAAACCTAAAAAATTAACAAACATACCATAACATCCAAAACAGAGTTATATTCCATCAATTCAAAATGATATATTTTCCAATAACAAGGCAGAAAGTAGAGCAGTGAGAAGCTAAGGGTAGCGAACAAAGAACCAGCAGAGAGAGGGGGTTGAGGCGGCAGCCACTTTATTGCAGAGGGGGATTGAATTGGTGAGCACAGATGAGGCGTGAGTGAGGCTTAACAAAGCTGGAAGCCGAAGGTAATTTTTTTTAAAAATCAGTAAAAGAAACATATATATTTTCATCAAATATTATGAATTAAAATTAATTTTATTTTTTTAAGTTCATTTGTAAACAACCGCTACTCTGGGTGCATTACCAAGTGCACTCATTTCTTACCCCAAATAAGGTTTTAATACCCGTATTATTTTGGAAATTTTGATATTAGTGTGGGAATTCCCGATGAGTACAGAAAACTTACCCACCCTTAATGTTTATTGCATGTCCCTTTAGTTTTGCACATGAATTACAAAATCGATTTGACTTGAATTATACCATTTAAATAGATTATTTATGAATTTATATTATAATTTTAACATTTTCACAGTTACTCAATATTTACTTAATGTTTTCAAATGATCCATAAACTTTTAATTCATATAAAATAGGTCTATTCAGCCGACGAGTCTCTTCATTATTTCAGGTTAGGATTTTTTGTTGACCCAACCACCAAAATGAACACCCCTGTAACCCGTTATAATTTCAATTTTCAAGAGATATGCTTTATAATTAGATTGTCTCATCATGTCGTAGTAACTAAAAGTTGAAAATTGCAGGCTAAGGGCTGGGTTGTTGGCAAAATAATAATATCAACAGAATATATATGTATAAAGCATAAAGAAACTACCAAGGAATGTGCAATATAGTGTCCTTAAAATAAATTTACCTCCTACCGTCAGTGTTTAGTATTTAGTGACATCTACTCTCCTCCTAGATACAACGGGAGCAAATAATGTTGGAAATTTTCCAAAATATTCTGGCAAACTCACGGGTCGCAGAACTGATTGGGAAAACAAAATGATAACGGCGACTGAGGAAAATGTATATTGTGTGTGTGGTCTCTTTTCTCTATTTCTGAAAATTGTCCTAGACCTTTGTGTCTTTTTTCTTTATATAAAACAAAGAATAGGGAGCTGTTACAATACTTAATTCACAATTGAATTTCTGCAACTAGTTCTTTACATGCTTGACACACTTTTAGACTCGTCGAATTTTGCTATTGTTTAGCAAAAATAATAATGAAATTAACAAAAACATGGTTAAAGCGAGTTTGGTTTGAATTGGGCCACCATTCGTGTACGTAGGACGCTTGTACACTTGAGTCCTTTTGCCTTTATTTCATTTCGTACGTGGGATATAAAATTTTTCTTTTAATTTTCCATTTATATGCTTGTAATTAGAGAGATAATTTCTCATTCATCCAAACATCATTTTGAACATATAAATATACAGAATATGAATCACTTATGGAGGAGAATCTGAATCACTCATAATCTCTTACTTTTATTATGTGTGTCTCACTCAAAATTAATTCACAAAATAACATATCATAAGTTAATTTTCCAAATGAATGAAAATTGGTAGAAAACATAAAAACATGTTTTAACATCAAAATATTTTTGACACTGGTGATCAAGTTCAACGGATCAAAACCTACATAAAATATATCGGTATTACTCTTTGAACCTTCCCTTGTGATAATACATTTACTTTATTGACTTACTGTTTGGGAGAAAATCAAGCATTTACAAAAATGACACATGGCGAGATGCATAGGGCTTTAGGACATTCTATCGAGACTAGGTTTCGAGGAATTCTTAGTTGAGCGTGGGATAGTATCCTCGCTCATTGCACCTGCTTCACCACAGC
>SKCR01029348.1:0-135649 GCA_019454045.1 Zanthoxylum bungeanum | reverse complement strand
TCCCGATGACTGCAGTACATAAGAGCACCAGTACTGTATCCTGCGTGATCATCATCTCCACTATGACTGGAGTGATACTTCCATCTCGACATCACACCCAATACACTATGATTCTCAATATACCCAGAAGAGGCGTACACAGAACCTTGTTAAAGCCCTGGACGACCAAAACCAAATTATATTGATTGTTGCAAGTATTAGCGGTGCAAGTCTCAGGTTTAGACCAAATACACCTACCATGATTCGGACTTCCATAGACACATAGTCATACTACCAATGGAATTCCGAGGGGTCTATCCAGAGCGAAGCTATTTCCCGTACCATCGGTAAACACAACCTCCTATTACACTTGCATGAGTATCCTATACCCAAATATATGAGAACTATGACGTTATGCCCTCACAACGCGCACAAGTGTAATACTAGTCTTTTAAGCATTATCGATGTTTGATCTCGATAATACTCTGACTAGGGATATTTAATGTTTAAACCATCATGGATTGATACTGTCTCATATCATCTCAATCCAGAACTAATCATATGGACCTCTCATCATTAATACATCTTGGTGATCTAATCACAAATGATAAAAGAGTAATTTCCTTTGTCACATAGTTAATTTATACAACAACACCATGATCTGTACAAATAGTGACACTATGGGTCATAATTGTCCAACAATCTCCCACATGGCCTATAGCCAGTCACTCAAGTGTCTTACACCCGAACTATCTAAAGTTCGCTCAAACTACTGAGAAAAGACTTTTGTCAGCGAATTTGCATGATTATCATCTGATGCGATTTATTCGATCATCACATCGCCACGATGTATGATCCGAACGAATTAGATGAATATTTGAAATAAATATCTGGATCATTGATGAGACCATTAATTCTTTAGCCTGTGCTGTAGCGTAGCTAAGCTCCTAACAGAACTACTCTTAATCTAATTAGGATTATTATCAATCCAGAAAGCTTCTATTGTTGCCTCAGCTGCAGCAATAATCCACTTTTGTTGTTTACTCGGTAACAGTATCTTGCTTGGAAGATTTCCAGCTCACTATTCCGTTATTCAAACTTTATAGTACCGTTGTTACGACTTTTAGTCATTATTATCGGTTAGGAAACTTGCAGCAATGAACCCAGTCACTTCAAGTCTCATTCTCCATAGTATAAGACATCATCCTTAGATCTCTAAGATACTAAGTATGTTCTTAACCTCAATCCAATGACTGTCACTTGGATTGGCCTGATTGTGACTCCATATGCTCAAAGCGTATGAGACATCAGGTCGCGTACATTTTTCAATGTACGATTTCTCGGAGATTATTAACAACTTTAAATCTATCCCAGTAGATCTTTATTCCTAGAATAAAGGTTGTTTCTCCCAAGATTTCTACGGAGAATTTTCATGAAAGTCAAGCTTTCACTGATTGTATTATGGGAATATAATTTCCAAGAAATGATATATCATCATTATATAAGACATTCACTGTAAGTGCGCTCCCAATAACCTTCTTATATACACAAGAATCATTTTCGTTTTGAATTAAATCATACACCATTATGATTACATCAAAACGATAATTCCAAGAACCCAATGCTTGCTTCAATCCATACATGGATCGAATAACCTGCAAACCTTGTTTGCTAGTTTTGGTACGACAAAACCATCAGGATGTTTTAAACATCCTCCAAAGGTTTTTGTTAAGGAAAGAGGCTTTGGCATTCAGCTGCCATATTTCATGAATGAAATATGCAACATCAGCAAGCATTATCTAAATGGATTTAACCATGGCAATAGGTAAAATGTTTCGTCGTAATCGACATAATGTTGATAACGATACCTTTTCGCTACAAGCCTAGCTTAGTACGTTGGTATGTTGCCATCCATGTAAGTCTTCCTTGAAGACTTATATAGTACCAGTAGGCACAATGCCTTGCGGTACATCAACTAGTATCTAAACTTGGTTGATATACATGGAATCCATTTCGTACTTCATGGCACTTTGCCATAATAGGGAGTCGATACCTTGTATCACTTCCTCATACGTAGTCAGTTCGTATTCCTCAATAAGATTGACATCTTTATGAGGTGAGATCAGAAACCCATACCCCAGGTTGTTTTCTGACTCTCTCCGACTTACGCGGTTCTTGTGTATTCGAAGATTACTGGTATAGTTTCATCCTTGATGAACTATTTATGTTCCATTAAGGAATCTGTGCCTGGAACAGTATTACTCCGATTTTCATCGAGTTTTACTTTCCTCCCACTTACCACTGCATATAGCTATTCCTCTTAGGAAGACAGCATGGCGAGCAATAATTACATTGTTCTCTAGTGAGATGTATAAGTACTATACTTTGGTTTCCCTTGGATAACCATTATTAGGCACTTATATGATTTGGGTTTTAGTTTGGTATCATCCAACATATGCCTAGCATGCCCAAATCTACAGGAATGAGATGAATATTTGAAATAAATATCTGGATCATTGATGAGACCATTAATTCTTTAGCCTGTGCTGTAGCGTAGCTAAGCTCCTAATAGAACTACTCTTAATCTATTAGGATTATTATAATCCAGAAAGCTTCTATTGTTGCCTCAGCTGCAGCAATAATCCACTTTTGTTGTTTATTCGGTAACAGTATCTTGCTTGGAAGATTTCCAGCTCACTATTCCGTTATTCAAACTTTATAGTACCGTTGTTACGACTTTTAGTCGTTATTATCGGTTAGGAAACTTGCAGCAATGAACCCAGTCACTTCAAGTCTCATTCTCCATAGTATAAGACATCATCCTTAGATCTCTAAGATACTAAGTATGTTCTTAACCTCAATCCAATGACTATCACTTGGATTGGCCTGATTGTGACTCCATATGCTCAAAGCGTATGAGACATCAGGTCGCGTACATTTTTCAATGTACGATTTCTCGGAGATTATTAACAACTTTAAATCTATCCCAGTAGATCTTTATTCCTAGAATAAAGGTTGTTTCTCCCAAGATTTCTACGGAGAATTTTCATGAAAGTCAAGCTTTCACTGATTGTATTATGGGAATATAATTTCCAAGAAATGATATATCATCATTATATAAGACATTCACTGTAAGTGCGCTCCCAATAACCTTCTTATATACACAAGAATCATTTTCGTTTTGAATTAAATCATACACCATTATGATTACATCAAAACGATAATTCCAAGAACCCAATGCTTGCTTCAATCCATACATGGATCGAATAACCTGCAAACCTTGTTTGCTAGTTTTGGTACGACAAAACCATCAGGATGTTTTAAACATCCTCCAAAAGGTTTTTGTTAAGGAAAGAGGTTTTGGCATTCAGCTGCCATATTTCATGAATGAAATATGCAACATCAGCAAGCATTATCTAAATGGATTTAACCATGGCAATAGGTAAAATGTTTCGTCGTAATCGACATAATGTTGATAACGATACCTTTTCGCTACAAGCCTAGCTTAGTACGTTGGTATGTTGCCATCCATGTAAGTCTTCCTTGAAGACTTATATAGTACCAGTAGGCACAATGCCTTGCGGTACATCAACTAGTATCTAAACTTGTTGATATACATGGAATCCATTTCGTACTTCATGGCACTTTGCCATAATAGGGAGTCGATACCTTGTATCACTTCCTCATACGTAGTCAGTTCGTATTCCTCAATAAGATTGACATCTTTATGAGGTGAGATCAGAAACCCATACCCCAGGTTTTTCTGACTCTCTCCGACTTACGCGGTTCTTATGAACTATTTTTGTTCCATTAAGGAATCTGTGCCTGGAACAGTATTACTCCGATTTTCATCGAGTTTTACTTTCCTCCACTTACCACTGCATATAGCTATTCCTCTTAGGAAGACCGCATGGCGAGCAATAATTACATTGTTCTCTAGTGAGATGTATAAGTACTATACTTTGGTTTCCCTTGGATAACCATTATTAGGCACTTATATGATTTGGTTTTAGTTTGGTATCATCCAAACATATGCCTAGCATGCCAAATCTACAGAATGAGAAAACCTAGTTTCTTTCCTGTTATATCTAATAAGAAGTCTGTCAAACAGATTTTATGGAACCTTATTCAAAATAAGTGTTGCACTTTTTAAAGCATATCCGTTGAAGGAAATGGTAGCTCAGAGTGACTCATGATTAACCTTATGATGTCCAACAAAATTCAGTTTCTCCGTTTGGACACACCGTCAAACTGACGTGTTCCGGGAGGAGTCCTCATTAAAAGAATACTATACTCTTTCAAGTATACGAGAAACTTATTGCTTAAGTATTTTCATCATGGTCTAACCGTGATGGTTTTAATACTTTAGCCAATCTGTTTGTCTACTTCGTGTCGAAACTGTAAAAGTTTCTGATTTATGTTTCAAAAGAAATACATAACCATAACGCGATGCCACATCCGTAAAGGTCATGAAACATTCATATCCACCTCTAGCCTAGCTAGATATGGGCCCACTTACGTCACTATCAACAAGGCTTACAGATCGGTGGCACTTACACTTTTACCAAGTAAAGGTGTTTCAGGGACTTTGCCCAATAAACTAGATTCATAGACATCATTTGAATGGAATCAAATCTGTCCTAGTATCCACTCTTCGAAAGTGTGGATATACGAGTCTTGTTAATTGTGTCCCAGACAACAATGCCACTTATAAGTCTCAACTGATTAAATCAGTTTGAGCTATTTGTTTGTCCTGTTATATGTTTGAGATTTATTTATATTCAAAATATAAACACTGTTATTCACATCTAATGTGTTTATCTCAATATCATCTTTAAATAATAAAACACTTTAGTGTTTTAGAATATAAAGGTATATCCGCAACGGATTATACTCTGATATATAGATAATGTATCTAGTCAAACCAGCTACATTTTAATAGTTTTCTAATTCAAGTACACACCCAAAAGGTAGTTCCTAAACTTAGGTATCTACGGTTAAAACAACGACTATTGTCCCGTTTTCAATTCGCAGATTAATCTCAACTGAAGTCAGTATCCTGCTCTCAGCAGATTCTGCACACCAGTACATATTATGTACCATACTCAGTATCTAAAATCTAATTTTAATACTAGTAGTGAACATGTTTATGACAAACATATTTGAATCGGAGCCTTGCCCGTCTTCAATTCCTTCATCTCTGCCTTGTCCATATGGCAGTCACGCTTTCGTGATCCCGTTTGCTACAATTTAGGCTGACATCTTGGGATATGTCATTTGTCTTCCCAGAAGATTATAATGACTTTGCCTTTGCCCTTTTTCCACATTCCAGAAGCCTTTGGCCAAGCCTTGGCCTTCTAGAATATCGAAGCAAGGTGCGCCTTGCGCTTCTTGCCTTATTGCATACTTTGGCTTTGTCTCCTTGAGAATAGCCATTAACTCTCCAAGAGTTTACTATTGCAATTTAGTACTTCTAAGATCTAAGATAGATCTATGAAGATCCTTCAATTTCAATATCATATTATAAGGATCTAATCCTTAGTTCTGAATAAGAAATTAAGGAGTCTATTTGGCAAGCTTAATGGATTAAGCACTAAAGTTATCATCACATGAATATTCCAAATATCATGTTAACTATTTGCTTAACTCCGGCTTAGGCCTAAGATGTTATTTTATCAAATAAAGTAACTTCTTAGTTTTCCAGGACTATCCTGAAATTTTATTCCCAATTTCAAAAATTAAAGTCGTTTAATTACATTTTCACCCAGGAATTGTTTTAAACACTAATCTTTCAATTATCTTGATTCTAATAGTCCAACTATTTAATCAACGATTTTAGGTACTATTCATTATAATGATTACTATAGTCCAACTATGTAATCAACTATAATTTAATTATTAAATTCAATTATATTGATTACTATAATCCAATTATAAAATCAACTATTAATTGAAATAGTTTGAATACAGTCCAACTGTTTTATTAAAACAACATTAATATTAGTCCAACTAATAAATAATTTATTTGACGAAATATTTGAAATGAGCGCGTATGGCAAGTAACTAAACGAATATTGTAAATTTAATACTTGCCTCCCACTATTTTTCGGCGAGCCTCTAACCCTCTGTGGAGTACTCGGGAAACCTTGTTTCCTAGTGGGCTAGGATCCCGTTATATATCACACAATCTTGACTTTGGCCAACAAATTGTATGATAATTAACTAGGTAGATCTCTAAGATCAATTGGATCCAATCCAATTCCTAGATCCAGTAGGTGGACATCCAAGTCCGAAACATATATCCTATATATGCCAATATATCCAATATTGCCTAACCTTTTTCCTCTGAATCAACTAAGCCTTGGCTTTGGCACAACAAACTTAGTTATCCTAGTTAAGCGGAACCCATTGACCATTGAAAGCTTCGTAATCAATATCGATGGACAAGAAGTGATCTTGACTTTGGCCAACAAATCACAATTTGGACAAGACACCAATATAGAACAAAGCCTTCATGATTCAAACACATCCTCGACGGACAAAGGCCTTGACTTTGGCCAACAAACCAATGCAGTCTTGGATCTTGAGTAAGAATCACTCAATGGAAGGAAAAACGCTTAATATGAATTGAGGGTTTTTCACGTGCAATTGGCAACCAATTAATTATCTTTGTTAGGTCTCATCATCATACACCCTTAAATATGCATTCTAAATACATAATAAGGCGCATATAAATAAATAATATGATATGCGGATGGATACTTAAACACGTTGTTCCTAGAACAAATCTCTCCATTTCCTCTCTCCCGCTAGCACAAGTATTACTTCTACCCGATTACATAACACTTCTAAAGAACCTCATTTACATTGAGGGGAATAGGTGAGAAGAGAAATACATAGAGTAAGGAGGTAATAGGCTGGACACGCAGGTCAAATTAATAAATTCTAAATTTATTACAACAATTTCCAAAATTACCCCACCCATCTAATATCCATCTGATATACATTATTCATGCATCGCAACTATGCATTCAAACAAGCATGTTATCAATCAATCTAATCCAATTAATTAATCTGAATATTAATGACCATCCAATTTTCAAACAACGATTTGATTTTGCGCGAGTCAAACTCGTTTTGCGAATAAGTACTCAAAGTACGAATTCTTGAATTAAATTAAACTACAACATTAAATCCAATTTAATATGTATTTAATACTAATTCACTATTTAATTCCAAATTAAATATTACACTTTATTAACGAACCTTTATGACTTAGATTCCAAATCTAATCGTTACGGGTCTCAAAGCCCGATTAACATCCAATGTCAATTTAATTTAAGTCCAATGGGCTTTTAATTAATTTCTTAAGGCATGGACTTTTGGTCAATATGGGTCAAACCAAATACCAAAGCCCATTTAAGGAATCACCCTTATTTGCCAAGAAACCAATTAGGCCCATTAGGCCCAATTATTATTAAAGGTCCATTAAGTCATAATTGGACTTTTTGGAGATGGTTTTGGGCCCAATTGGATCCAACCAATTTAGCCTAAACCCATCTTGGTACAACCAAGCCCAATTAAAGCTTTTAAGCCCAATTCCAAATTTGGCCCAACATAATTAAATTCCAAAATTCCAATTTCACAATTTAATTACTCAAAGTGTAATGCCATAATTAATCACCCAAATTAACATTTCTAAAACATCAATTAGCCTAATTAATTATGCTCATTAACATCAAAACATGTCCAACACATTTTAATCAAAAATCAAACCCATTTCATGCTATTAAGTCCGGCACATTTTAGGGATTTATTCCAATTTCAAATTCAATCCAATTAATTCTCAAATCAACAATTCCCAATTGATTTCAACTCATCAAATGAATCAAAAAAATCAAAATACCATGACATTAGGGTATCTCTAAGATTCGGCCAAGCCTCATAAATAGGGAAAAATTGATCCAATCAAATTTTATGAAATTGATCATGCACAACTTCAATTAAACATCATTTAAGCATACTCAATCAAACAATTTCATCAAATCATGCTCAAATTGATTTTACACAATTTTAGCCCTAAAAAGTTTCATGCTCAATATTGGCTCAAGATACCATTGTTGGGTTTCTCTAAGGTCCCAAGGATCAATGTAAGATATGAAACAATATGTGAATACATCAAGGAGTGCGGAATAATACTCACAATGATTGGTTTGTGATGCGACGAACAAAAACTCCTAGCTTCCTACAAGGTGGCTCACGGCAGTGGGCTTTTTGTCCTCCAAGGATTTCGGTCATCACCTCCAAGTGTGCTCCATTGATGCCCCAAGCTCCAAGCTTCTCAAATGTTGATGATTCCATGCTCATGAAATTAGTTCCCTATCACCTTAGGATGACTCCTTGTGTGCTAGCACTCTTGACTTTGCAACAAAATCTTCACTTTTCTTCTTGTTATTTTTGGCCAAGCCAAGAAATGAAGAAGAAAATGGCATCTAAGCCGAGAGAGGAGAGGAGGGAAAAAGGTTTCTAAAACCGTGAATCATGAAAAAGAGAGAAAATAAATTGTGTATGTATTTGGTTTATTTTTATTCCAAACAAAAAACCAAAACAATTACCATTTTCAAAAGTCAATGGCATTAATGCCAACAACCATTCCATCACTATTCACATCACTAATGACAAGTTTTCAAATCACTCAAAATGACTAGACATCACATCAATCGATTACCTAGTGATTTGACGCTTGATGTGACTTGTGAGCCGCACTTTAATTCGTAATGTGAGTGCGCCCGCAAACACACCCGGGCTTGTGTTCGCTAATTCCAAATTAACGAATTTTTCGTTGCGTCGTAATTAAATAATTATGCTTAGTAAAATCACTATTCACGTCGCTAACGAATTAATTCTAAATTAACTCGTTCGCCCGAATTAAAATCTAATTTCAATTCCACGTCAAAATCCAATTTCGTATAATATATCGAATATATTATTTAATCAATTAATTCCAAATTAATCGTTATCTCTCTTTTAATAATATTTTATCCCAGATAAAATATCTCCGTAATTAATCCTAGATTAATTTTCTCTCTCTTGTAATTAATCCCAGATTAATAAAGTGCGAGTCATACGTCATCGGTGAATCTTCGGGAAGCGACCCATGAGATCCCCGGATATATTGGCAGTAAATCCGGTTGTCGGACTATCCAAACACGTAAGTACCTAGTACTATGTTTTTACCGATTTACAAGACAAGGTTGGCTTCTAGTAAAACGCCATGCCTACCCAATTCTCCAGAAATATCTTTACATGAATATGTGATCTATATCAGGCATAGTATACGTAGTATTGCGTATTTCAATTCAGTATCAAAATTCACGTGCAAGGCCTGGGGCTGGAATTGTGTCTGCCCCGTTCGAAGAACATATCAGATCTCTGGTAACTAGTCTCTATATCGGATAATCATGACCTAGTCATATTATCCCGATGACTGCAGTACATAAGAGCACCAGTACCGTATCCTGCGTGATCATCATCTCCATTATGACTGGAGTGATACTTCCATCTCGACATCACACCCAATACACTACGATTCTCAATATACCCAGAAGAGTCGTAAACAGAACCCTGTTAAAGTATATTGATTGTCGAAGTATTAGCGGTGCAAGTCTCAGGTTAAGACCAAATACACCTACCATGATTCGGACTTCCATATACACATAGTCATACTACCAATGGAATTTCGAGGGGTCTATCCAGAGCGAAGCTGTTTCCCGGACCATCGGTAAACACAACCTTCTATTACACTTGCATGAGTATCCTATACCCAAATATATGAGAACTATGCCGTTATGCCCTCACAACGCACACAAGTGTAATACTAGTCTTTTACGCATTATCGATGTCCGATCTCGATAATACTCTGACTAGGGATATTTAATGATTAAACCATCGTGGATTGATACTGTCTCATATCATCTCAATCCGGAACTAATCATATAGACCTCTCATCATTTATACATCTTGTGATCTAATCACAAATGATAAAAAAGCAATTTCCTTTGTCACATAGTTAATTTGTACAACAACACCATGATCTGTACAAATAGTGACGCTATGGGTCATAATTGTCCAACATAATCAGATTGCTATCGCCCCAGAAGATCAGGAGAAAACCACATTTACATGTCCATGTGGTACTTTTGCTTTCCGCAGGATGCCATTTGGATTATGTAATGCACCCGCCATATTTCAGCGTTGCATGATGGCCATCTTCTCAGACATGCTGGAGCAGAGTATGGAGGTATTGATGGGTGATTTTTCCGTGTTTGGAGACTCTTTTGACCACTGCTTGCAAAATTTGGAACATGTGTTACAAAGATGTGAAGATACCAACCTGGTACTCAACTGGGAGAAATCCCACTTCATGGTGCAGGAAGGCATTGTTCTTGGACACCAGATCTCACAAAAGGGAATCGAGGTAGACAAAGTAAAGATTGAAACAATTGAAAAACTAACTCCGTCGACATCAGTAAAAGGGATTCGGAGCTTTCTCGGACATGCAGGTTTTTACATGAGATTTATCAAAGACTTTTCCAAGATTGCTAAACCTTTGTGCAATCTTCTGGAGAAGGATGTGCCTTAAAACTTCACCAAAGAATGTCATGAAACTTTTGAGATCTTAAAACATAAGCTGATTTATGCCCCCATCATTGTAGCACCAGACTTGACTCTTCCATTTGAAGTGATGTGTGATGCTAGTGATTTTGCTGTCGGTGCAGTTTTGGGACAATGCAAAGCAAAGATTTTCCACACCATTTACTACTCCAACATAACTTTGAAAGAAGCTCAACTCAACTACACAACCACCGAAAAGGAGTTGCTCGCAGTTGTGTATGCTTTTGAAAAATTCTGCTCCTATCTGCTGGGTCCCAAAGTGGTGGTCTACACAGATCATTCAGCAATCAAATAATTGATCACGAAGAAAGATGTCAAACCCAGATTAATCCGTTGGATACTTCTTCTGCAAGAATTTGACATGGAAATTCGAGACAGGAAGGGACAGAGAATCAGGTGGCAGATCATCTATCGAGGCTTGAGAATGGAGAAACAGCTGGCAAAGAACTGACAATCAAAGAAACTTTTCCAAATGAACAACTATTTTCCATGAAACAGCAGGATGTCCCTTGGTATGCTGACTATGTCAACTTCATTGTATTAGGAAAATGGCTGTTGGAATGGACAACTCAGCAAAGGAAGAAATTACTCAAATAAGTCAAGCACTATGTCTGGGATGAGCCGTACTTGTTCAAACATTGTGCTGATCAATTATTGAGACGTTGTGTTCCATATGAGGAGGTCAACAGTGTTTTGTAACACTGTCATTCATCACCATATGGCCGACACTTCAGCGAAAACAAAACTGCAGCCAAAGTCCTACAATCAAGTTTGTTCTAGCCCATTCTTTTTAAAGATGTTTATCTTTTTACTCTTCAATATGACAGGTGCCAGAGAACGGGGAATATTTCCAGGAGAAATGAATGACCTTTGTAAAATATTTTGGAAGTGGAGATATTTGATGTGTAGGGTATTGATTTTATGGGACCTTTTGTTCCATCATTCAGAAACCTGTACATCCAGGTTGCTGTAGACTATGTCTCCAAATGGGTCGAAGCAATTGCACTGCCATCCAATGATTCAAAAGTGGTGATCAAATTCCTGAAAAAGAACATTTTCACTCGATTCGGAACACCTCGGGCAATTATCAGTGATGGTGGCTCACATTTCTGCAATAGATACTTTGATACACTCCTATCCAAATACGAAGTTACGCACAAGGTTGCCACTACTTATCATCCACAATCAAATGGACATGTTGAAGTTTCAAAAAGAGAAATCAAAAGAATCTTAGAGAGAACCGTTGGATCAACAAGGAGGGACTGGTCAACTAAATTGGATGACGCATTATGGGCCTATCGAACAGCTTACAAGACACCCATTGGTATGTCCCCATATCGTATGGTGTTTGGGAAAGCATACCATCTACCAGTTGAGCTTGAACACAAGGCGTACTGGGCACTGAAGAAGTTGAATCTTGATTCACAAGCTGCATGAGAGAAACGAATTCACCAACTCAACAAATTGGAGGAGTATGAGAATGCCAGATTGTACAAATAAAAGACCAAGAATGGCATGTGCACAGACAGTTGGAACCAAGGCAGCAGATGTTGTTGTACAACTTAAGGTTGAAACTTTTCCCTGGAAAGTTGAAATGAAGGTGGTCAGGTCCATTTGTGATCACTCAGGTTTTACCATATGGAGCTATTGAGTTACTGGATCCCAACACCAACAACACATTCAAGGTAACAGTTAGCGTGTCAAGCACTACTGGGGAGAATCATTTGAGCGACAAAAAGAGAGTGTCACACTTTCATATCCAACCTAACATTTGAGAAGTCACGTCTAGCTGACGACATTAAACTTAGCGCTCGCAGGGAGTCAACCCATGCAATTGTGTATATATTGTGATCTGGTGTGTTTTAAAATTTGTGTGTTTAATTTTTGCAGGTAAAGTCATTTCACGATGGAAGAAGCTCTTGCAAATCTTCACAAACAATTTCCTTCTCTCCCTCAAAAATCTCTGATGAAAGTTTACAAAGCTCGCTTGGAACGGATGAGATTACTAATGATCCATGGTGTTCCTAATGACATTCGTTGGGTAATTGAAGCACGGGTCCAATTGGCAGGTGAGTCTTCTGACTCTTTTATTTCACATCTGCCTGGTTTTGGAAGAAGCACCTATGCAAAGAAACGTAGAGCTAAGCAAATGGGTGTTTGTTACAAATGTGCACGCTGGAATTGCAATACTCGTTGTCGTTCTTTAGGAATGGTGACTGATAATCGCGAAGAAAAAATTAAATTCATTAGGGATGGCTTGAGTAAGGAGTCTTTAGATGATATATCTTCGACTCTTGAGACGCATCCCAGTGGATATGTTCACATAGCCTTTCGTAAATTACATACACAATTTCAAAAAGAAAGACAACAGTTAAGTCTCGGGAATCTGACTCAAAAAGACCTTGTTTGCAAATTTATAAGAAAATTGGATGGGAAGCTTGTCCCTGACATATAGACGTCAATTAAGCCGTAAATATTTGTAGATATTATATCTCTTTGTCTTTTCCTAATAATTGTAATTTGTTTTGTTGTTTTCTTTTATTTTCTCCGACAAGATCCAGACCTTTTTGACTATTAGGATTTATTTTACTGTTAACTAATAATTGTCATTTGACAGGTACTAGTGCTATTATTTTACTCATCCTTTTCAGGTGTTATAAATTAAACTCATCATTGCACCTTTGAAGGCATCCAAATAAATATGGAAGCTACTTCAAGAAGACGGGTTGAAAACATCTGTGTGTTTTGCGGTACCAGTGTTGGTGTTAAACCATAATACGTAACAGCGGCACAGGAATTGGGTCGAGTCATTGTTGCAAGGAATATACACTTAGTATATGGCGGTGGAAATCTTGGACTAATGGGGATCGTTTCAAAGGCTGTACAGGATGGAGGCAGTCAAGTCTTGGAAATCATCCCAAAACCCTTGGCGGAGGCGAATCTTATTGGATCATCAAACGGCGAGGAACTAATCGTGCCAGGTATGTCTGAACGACTGGTAGAGATGATTAATCGTGCTGATGCTTTTATTGCTTTGCCAGAAGGCTTGGGCACGATGAAGGAAATTTTTACAGTACTATCTTGGGCAAACTTGAACATACACCAGAAACCGCTTGGACTGTACAATGTTGATGGATTTTATGATTTTATTTGTGTGTTTCTTGATGATGCCCGGAGAAATGGATGTAAAAGAACTCATTTTTACTGCTAGAACTGCCCCAGATTTAATTGATCAAATCTTAGCATTTGAACCTCAAATTGACCCCATTCTTTCCAAGATAAACTGGTCCGATTATGATCGTGGTAAGAGGCGTCGGATAAATCTGGATCTTAACATTTAACTTTTCATTTAGATGTAGAATTTCAGATAACCAGGTACGATTTTCTAAACTCTCTTCTACTCTTTAAGACATTGGGGACAATGTCTCATTTAGGTTTAGGGGAGGAGAATAGTTAAATTGTATCTTATTTTTAGTCAAAATTTTTCGAAAAAGCCAAAAAAAATTTGAAAAATTTTACAAAAAACCAAAAAAATATTTTGTATTTTTGTGTTTTTATTTGATTAATCAGGTGAAATTGGTGTGAGAGAACTGTGTAAGGAATTTTCATTCCTGAGACATATCTCAACTCATTTCGGAAGAAGTTAATTTTTGTTTATTTCCTTTTAAAATATTTAATTTGTGAATTCTCCATAAAACTGACTAAAATGAATCTTCATATGCTCAGTTGACATGTATTATCACCATACATGGTAACATACAAACATGAGCTGTAATTGAAAAGTTTGAAATATTTAGTGCTCTAGTTTAATTGGAGGAAGCATCTATAAAAAACGATGGAGTAAAAAAAACAAAACAAAAAAAAAACATCTGAGATCCGAGTTATTAAGTCCGTAAGGGTGTTTTAAAACACTAGTGCCATAAAGCCAACTGGTTTGGGAGTCACTGGCCCAAAGCTCGCTACATGGATATAAAATGTTGCAAAAATATATATATCTGAAGTCTGAGTAATTAAGTCTGTAGGGGTGTCTTAACACATGGTGCCCTAAAGCCAACTGGTTTGGGAGCCACCGACCCAACACTCGCTACATAGATGGAAGATATTGTATATAAATAAATAAAAAAAATGAAGATGCAAGAAAATCAAAAAAGTCAAAAAAAAAAATTATTCCATTGCTTAAAAAAAATGTGTGAATTCTGATATAACTTTAGGACAAAAATATTACTCTCTTTTCAACTGCACTTGTGACTATTGTGGGCAAAATGGGTTGATTAATATTTTGTTGGCTGTGTATATGGAGAATGGTAAAAATAATCGAAGAATTTACTTATTCGATAATTTAGAAATAAACAAAACAATTATTGACTTAGATAAGAAGTTTCACCCGTTTAGTCACTAACTTTTTTATTCTCTTTTCTCTTGTCTTTTTGTTTTTGTGTGCATTAGTTTTACTATCTTTTTACTTTTATAATACGTTTGTGGGTATCGTCGCTGTAAACCCTCACGAGACTACAACTCGTCCACTAGGGACACCTATGGGTTTAAAGGCCTGTTGCATATGCTAAATGCAACCGTGATCCCTACGAAAGTGGCTTAGTTTAATTTTAATTATTTCTTGTATTTTATTTTGTTGTTTTGCTTGAGGACTAGCAAAATGTAAGGTTTGGGGTGTGATGAGCGGAAAATATATCAATATTTACCACCTCTTTTACTTAATATTTTGTTTAGTTTCTCGGGTTTGATGAACGTTTTGATGTGTTTTAGTTTATTTTGCAAATAAAATAATATTGAGACTCAATGAAATCATTTAGGATGAAATATGGGTCAAATAAGGGCAAATATTGGACTTGACATATTAATTTTGGAGATTGGAAACTTGAAAGGGCGTTTTAACAAAGTGCAGTTTTGGAAATTCCAATTTTACGCATCTGTCGTATTTTGGGCATAACGTTTTACTACAATATCGGATTGAGCTGATTCAAGTTCCCGATTAAAGAGGACTCAATGATCGACAACTTTTAAGAATAAAATAATTTCGAATTCTGAAGATTTCATGACCGAAATTGATGAAACATCCGGAAGTGTGTTATGTGTAATTATTAAAGTCATTTTCAAAGCAAAAAATAAATTAATAAATAAATAATAAAATTATCAAATCACCACCAAACATGATAGCAATTAGTGGAGAAATTAGTGGAGCAATTAATAATGGATTTGGTGGAGCAATTAGTGGAGCAATTAATAATGGTTTTGGTGGATGATTTGATGGAGGCAAAATTTTGCCTATAAATACCAAACCATTTCATTTGTAAATTCATACATTCTTCTAAGGAATTCCTTAAGAATACTAAGAATATTGTATCTTGTTTGTTTATTTACAGCTTTCGCACTTTCTTTTCTTTACTTTTTCAGTTTTTACTTTCTGCAATTTACTTTTACGCACAGTACTTTTCTTTCTTTAATTTTCAGTTTTTACTTTTCAGTAATGAGGAGGTAACTCCCCCTTGTTGGGGTAAAAGGTAAAACTGTTATTACTAATATTTAGATTAATCTCCCTTAATTATAATATATAAACTAGTTAAAACCCGACTTAACGAGCATACTGCATATTGGTCGGTTGGTAATTATTTAAATTGATTTTAACCTCACTAAACTGGATACTACCTGATTGGTCGGTTGGTAATTAATTATTAATTTGACTTAATCTGGATACCGCCTATATGGCTGGTTGGTAATTATCATGCAAAGTTAATATATTATATTAAGGGAGATATCTAAAATAGAAGTAATAAAAGTGGATCCTTTAACCTCAGCATTTTCTTATATTGTACTTTTACTTTATTTACTTTTCAACAATTTACTTTCGGCATTTACTTTTCAGCAATTTACTTTCAGCAATTTACTTTTCAGTATTTAATTTCCAGCATTTACTTTATATCTTTTCTTTTATTTAAGTTTTTACTACCCCTAAATATGTATCGTAACTAAGCCAGTTATCTAGGGTTGTGATGAAATCCAATATCACCGGTTTATAAGGGGTTAAATTACAGTTTGGATAATATAAAGGTTTATTTATTGAGCCTTAATCCTAATGCTTTTTATTAACTGGCCATTAATAAAATTGAACTGGTAAACTTAAAATGAACTTGGAAAATAGATTTTAGGTTAAAGACCTTTGACTCAATATCCACGATCTTCCTTGAGGATAGATAACCCTTTAATAGATTTCCTTACATGATAGAAATATACCTGTCGGGCGGGGGTAGCCATAATTGGAACTTAATCTTAATGATTTCAGATAACTTGGTTAACATAGGAATATGATTAATTGGGTTATACTGGGTATTTGTATTTGACCAACGGAAGAGGCTTTTACATAATTTCGTGTTTCAGGTTAATAAACCAATATATTACACAAACGTAAAATAACCACTTCATCTTTTAAAAAGATATTGGAAAGATTCACAACCCTGGATAGTTTTATAAATTTGAATTTTCTTCAATCTACTTTCAAGCAATTTTATTTACTTGTTTTAATTTTAAAGTCACCACCCAATCAAGCAATCAATTCATTAGATACTTGTAAAGATTTAACTTCATAAATTGATAACAAAAGGTTTTAAGTCCTCGTGGGATCGATACTTTTTATACTACTTGAACGATACGTGCGTTTGCGTTATACGCGTGTGATTACGCATCGGTCAGTGGTAAACTTAAAATGAACTTGAAAAAGAGATTTTAGGTTTCATCCTTAGATTCAATAGCTCACGATCTCCCTTAAGGATAGATAACCCTTAATAGATTTCCTTACAGGATAGACATATACCTGTCGGGCGGGGGTAGCCATAATTGGAACTTGAACTTAATGAATTCAGGTAATTTGGTTAACATATACATATGTTTAATTAGGTTATTTGGGTATTTGCATCTAACTATCGACATGGGCTTTTGTATATCTTCGTGTTCCAGGTTAGTAAACTGATTTATTACACATATATAAGAAAATCAATTCATCATTATAATAATAATGTGTGGAATCATAATCCTAGATGTTTGTGTATTTTGTTTATTTTCCTTAGTATTTTCTTTTGTGTCTTTATTTATTTTATTTATTTAGCAAATCCACATTCAACCAACCAATCAAGCAACCATTCTCTTCTCCCTTAATTAGATACCTGTAAATAAATAGGATCAATAGTTAGTAACAACATTAGAAATTAAGTTCTCGTGGGATCGATATTTTTATACTACCTGAACGATACGTGCGCTTGCGTTAACGTGTGTGATCACTACGATCAAGTTTTTGGCGCCGTTGTCGGGGACTTATTTTTCTTGAGTTATTAATTTTGAAGCTATATACTTTACTTGTATCTAATTTTCTTTATTTTTATTTGTAATTTTTATTTATTTCTTTTACTTTTCAGGTGGTTGAAAAATGGAACATCGATTGAAAGATTACAAGCTTTACTAGAAGAATATACACCCCAAATCAGGGAGCAACAGTCCGGTTTTCTGAGACCTGTTGTCCAGCACAAAATTTATCATTGGATGTCAGAACCAATCAATACAACATTTGCCAAACCATCTCAGAACTCTATGGGGATATGTGAGATATGTGATGGTAACCACCCGAGCGATCAATGCATATACCTCTCAGGGTGGCTGAACTATCAGAATCATTCAGGGTATGATGAACTAGCATATTTCACTAACCTGTATTCTCCATCTTATCCACCATCAACCTACAATCTTCATCAAGAACCAGAACCATCAGAGGAAGATCGGGTGATTTACATGCTCAAAGATTTGATCAAGAAACAAGACGAAAAGTTGGATACAATGGCTGAAATATTTCAAAGTCAAATAGAGGACCAAGTAGCAACCTTACAAAGAATAACAGATCAAGCGAGACAATTAATAGAAAACCAGAGCTACATACTTCAAGGAGCATTTTCAGATGAAACTGACGAAGCCTTCGAGTACCAAGCATTTCACAATGACACCTTAACAGAGGAAGAGGCTGAGCAGTATCAAGAATCTGAGGTATCAGTTTTGGAGCCCGAACCAAAAGAATCTCGATTTGGTTTTTATTATTCATCGGACTCTGATGAGGATCAAGAAGCAGAGCTGTCTGTACCAACTACAAGTGAGGTTAAAACTTTGCATCCTCAAAATGAAAAACTTGGAGCATGCATGGCAATGATGTTTGAGGAAGAGCTACCCGAACCGTTCATATCAACCACAGAGGATAAAGGCCTACAATCATACACATCTTTACATCCTCAGGTTGACACATATGGAGCATGTATTTCACATATGACAAATGAAGAGTCGAACGAGGAAATTCTGACATTTCACAGATGACAGATGAAGAGCTGAACCGTTCATACCAACCACATAGGATAAAGGTTGACACCAAAGTGCACTCACATCATGCCTATCAAGACATTCAGAAGTAGTTGGGAAGATATTTTACTTCCTCACCCAAATTTTCTTAGGAATCTCTTCCACTTGAGATTTCCTAGTCAACATAACAAGTTTCTCACTAAGGAATTGAGCTTGTTTGGTTAGTACAGAAACTTGAGAAACTAGATTTGAAGAAGCAAATCTAGGTGACACATTCTTAGGCCTCTTTGTATGATTGTGCAACATGAAGCACTTAGGCATAATGTATCTTGCCTTGCTACAGTGATGGCACACAGGCACAAACCTCGGATGAGAACGAGGTTGTGGAACGGGACGAGGAACAAATGGAGGAATAACATGACGGCACTCAATAAGCTTCTTGCCTAAGTCATGTTTAGGAGGGTTAGGCACAGCTCTAGACGATGAAGCCTTATTGCAATTAGGCTCAACATTAATTCCTAGCATGCGGTCTAATTTCTTATTCCCATTGGAAAACGCAGACAACTGGGTTCTAGCATCTTCAAGATCGGCCTCTAAAGTGTGGACCCTATCAACTAGGTCTCTGTTTCTCTCCTCCAGGTCATCAACCATCAATAGGCTTTGCTTAAATTTGGCTTGAGCTTCATTCTTTTCTAGCTCAACCAGTTTCAGCCTCTTATTGACCTCTATGTTAGTCTTCTTAATAGCTAAACTCTCATTAAACAGTTCCATATAAGCTACCTGAAGACTTTCCTCATCTATAGACTCATCGAGATAGACTTCTGAATCAGCATCATTAATTTCATTCTCTCTCTCAGCAGACACACTAGCAGTAAAGGCCATAAAATTACTCTTATTATTATGAGACTCATCAGAAGTATGCCCACCTTCTGAATCACTAAGAGAGGCTGCCATGGCTTGCTTACCTTTAGCCTTAACGTAGGTAGGGCACTCAGATCGAATATGCTCATAGTCTTCACATTCATGGCACTGGACACCATGAGGTCTACTACCCATATCCTCTCTGGACTCTCTCTTGCTATGCCTACTCTCTCTAGGTTCATCTTCCATATCCCTACTACTGCTATGGCCAATATTATTAAGTTTAAGAAATTTCTTAAACTTCTTTGCAAATAAGGCCAACTCACGATCTGCGAGGGTATTATCATCATCACTAGACGGATCATGAGCAACTTCCTTCGCGATCTTCATCGCTATAGTTTTTGGCTTTTTATAACCAGGACGTTTCTTCTCATACACCTGCAGTTTTCCTACAAGGTCATCTAATTTAAGCTGATCGGGGTCATTATTTTCCTCGATGGCGGTAATCTTCGGTAGGAACTTCTCAGGCAGGGATTTAAGGATTTTCTTAACTATCCTACTGGTAGGGATAGTCTTACCTAGATTAAAGCTAGATTTAACGACATCGTTAATATCAGCATAGAACTCATCAAAGGTCTCATCATCTTTCATATGGGCGACCTCAAAACTAGTGGCTAAATCCTGGAGTCTATTATTTTTAACAGACAGTGTGCCCTCATGCACAGTCTGCAGGACGTCCCAATCATCCTTGGCTATTTCACAAATGGAGATTCTCCTAAATTCAACAGAACATACAGCACCATGTATGGCATTAACAGTCTTGTTGTTTCTATTGCTAGCATCAAATTCGTCCTTGGTCCAGGTCAGTTTATCTTTAGGGGAAGAGACCTCATCAACTATAATAATGAGAGGTTTACACCGTACTCTACTGTCATCTAGACCCTCTCATCTAAGGACTTAAGGAACGCTCTCATGCGAACCTTCCAATGTAAATATTATGTGCCACCAAAAAATGGCGGACAATTTAAAGGTTGACTATGATCCATATCTAATAGGTCAAGGAACGAGATCAGGCTCTGATACCAATTGAAAGTTCGTAATTAACCTAAGTTCTGACCCTATGCAGAATAAAACACAATAATCAAGACAAGTCCTAATTATTGAATCTATGGAATTCTAGCAAGCAACCACAATGTCCAATAATTAAAATAGTTTACGGAAAATTAAATCAATCACACAAAATGAACACAATAATTTTGGTGACGAATTGGAAAACTCGTGCGAGTACAAAAACCACTCCGGATATCTTAGCTACCAGCCCAATCTACTATATAGAGAAAAACTTACAGCGATAGTCAAGACATATGGTGACAACTTCACCGACTCAAGTACCTCTGGACTGTAAGAACCCAAGGAACTCCTAAGCCCGCACACCATTGTTTTCTTCAGAACCTCTGAAGTCTCTGAGTGAATCAAATCCTTACGCACGCCGGATCTCCGACTACCAATCTTCCTCCTTGAGAACTCTGAAGGATTGGGAATTTTGGGTTAGGTTGTGTTGAAGGTTTATCAAAGAGAGATTCTCACCATTAACAAAGAAGACAAGAAGATGAAGAAGTCTTCAATGGTGGAATCAAAAGAGGTTGAAATCTTTGAGGGATTTTGGCTCAAAGAATTTGTGTTTCAACCATTGGGGATGGTGGCTACTGGTTATATTTATAGGTAGGGTGTAAAACTAGGGTTTTTTCAAAGTGAAAAGGCACAAAAATACGTCCATATCGAAGTCGCGTTCGAACGGTTACTCGAGCGCACCACGAACGCGCGCCTACTGGAAAGGCTAGTTCGAATGCCTCTCGAACGCACCACGAATGCGAGCTCTCTGGAATGTTTCGTTCGAATGTCTGATTGAACGTAACTCGAACGTTTGCTCTCTGAAATGTTTCGTTCGAACCCACTGGAGAACGTGCCACTAACGCCACACGTTCAAACGCTGAAACGAACGCGCCACTAACGAAATTGCTCCAGCTCTGCCAAAAACCAGTCCAATTGCACCAAATACTACAAGACTTATTACAACTCAATTGAACTTGTTTTGTAACGGACATTGCCAATAAAATGGAACTAACAAATAGAATTATAAGAACAAATTCTTAATTTTTAGAATTTAGATTCAATATTCATCTTTTTTTATATTAATCTTGTTAAAAGTTAATTACTTATAAATTTTTATCTAATAGCTACCACATCAACACCGAATCTAGATCCATATTTATATCCCCGAGCAATCCATTAGTAATTAATGAGTGTGATGGAAAAGTCAGCACTCACATATTCTATGATATCTTATAAAAAGTGATATTTGTGCAAAATTATGATAAAATATCTTATAAAACTACATAATTTTAGTTGTTAAGAAATTTTTTTATGAAAAACAAATCAAAACTACGTAATTTTAATTATTATTTTCTATAAATATCATTACTTATTTCTAATATATACTGGGTAGGAGAGAAAATAGGCCATTTTTTAAGTTTCTTTCAAGGTCATCAAGTGCCCGAAATTTCTCTTCCATTACATCTACTCTCTCCAGCAACCTTCGAAAATGACAAATATGGTTGACTCGGCTTGAGACCCACATTACCTGGAAGGGCTGGAATTATTGGCCTCAACGTTTTTTTTGATGGCCTCAAACGTTGAAAGCAAAGTTTAGTAATTTTAAGAATATATTGTTTAATTTGTATTTTATTTATTTTTTGGTTTATTTAAAGATAACAAGTTGATAAATCCTTTTACTGTTTTCAAGATAAATCCTTTTACTGTTTTCAAGATTTAAACTGATATGACAAGTTGAATATAATTAACCCTCTTGGGCAGCTTATTTATTCATTTGGTTTCTTGGTTATAGTTTTATTATTTATACGTCTTCTATGAGTAGTTTAACCCTTACCCTTTTGCTGCATTGTGAAGGCATCAATTTTATCATGATGGATTTGGTATTTAGAAGGTTGATAACTAAAGGAGCTAATTATTGTGAAGCTATAACTCAAAAAATTCTCTCTCAAACTCCATATAGCTTCTTCATCAGCAATTATTCTTTGTACAAAAAATATTCTCCAATGAAGAATAAGATATGCATAAAAAATAAAATAAAAAATAGTTTAGGTAAGGAAATCGTCTCCATTTTCAGGGTAAGGCTACAGATATGTCTCCTTTTTATTAAACCGTTTACTGAACAGTTACATTAATTTATTTCTAACTTCGACATAACGTCGGTAACAACCGTAAACCCACCGTCAACGGTCAATTCATGACCACTTATATAAGCTGATTCATCAGAAGCAAGAAAAAGAGCAGCCTCTGCAATATGTTTAGCTTTCAGCACAATTCCTTTTAAATTGGCCACCTTACAAACGAAACCTTCTACATCTTTGATGGTGCCGGCTGAAATGGGTGTGTCGACTCCAAAAGGAGACACACAATTGACCCTAATCCCATACTTCCCAAGTTCACTCGCAGCAGATCGAACAAGACCTAAGAGACCATGCTTAGATACCGTATATGCATGAGGCCCACTGCCACCAAGTGTCGATGCAGTGCTTGTAGTGCAAATGATTGAGCCGCGTGTGTTATTAGCCACCATGACTCTAGCTGCATGCTTGACGGCTATAACCGAACCGGTTAGATTTGTAGCGATGGCTTTGTCGTATTGAGCCATGTCCAAATCTAGGATACTTCCTAATGGACCTGCAATTCCAGCGTTACTGTACATGATATTGAGCGTGCCATATTTCTCTATTGCGAAGGCCACTGTTTCTTCAACTTGCTTTTCATCCCTCACGTCACAATGTCGATAGCTTGCTTTTTCAGGGCCTATTGAAGCAGCAACTTGGTGTCCCAATTCATCTTTAATATCTGCGATAATAACAAAGGCTCCGTGTTCTGCAAAAAGCTTTGCAGTGGCCTCACCTATGCCACTGGCTGCTCCAGTTATAATTGCTACCTTTCCCTGTAACCTGATCAAGAAATTCAACATATATAGGTTTATAATTTGCAGGATATTCTCTAATTCTGACCCAATTATGATTCTTGGGTATATCAGAAATCATATGTTATGCCCTTAACATAATGGATTCAGAAATGTTTTGAGAGAGATTTTCTTACCTTGATTTAGACATGGTGCTACTTGTGCTCGAAACTTCTCAAACAATTAATTGTTTTCGGACGCTTTTATAATCGTAGAGTAATACTCAATTATTACTGCTATAATGGACCTTTTATTACACTTTAGTAACTCAATTATTGTGCTATTGGAACTTTAGCGCAATATATTATGTTGGTGGTTTTTTACCCCGAAAAAATTTCAATACCGAGGAATGGTAGTTTGGGGGCTTAAATTTGACCAAAAGAGAGTGAAGAGGAACCCGAGCCTATTGAATGAGAGAGTATTACCGAGGGACAGTACCGGCTGATGAAGTGAAGTGGGGATTACCGACCCAATCTAAAAAGGCACTAGATTTGATGGCATTTGAGCGTTTTCGGAAGCTGACCCGAGGTAGTTCGAACTTGCTGATCCGACCTAATCGAAGAGAGATTTGACCAGTCATCCACATCGCTAAGCCAACCCGAGGAGATGGGTTGAGATCACAATATCCTGCATTTACAGACTTATGATGTATGCTCTACTTGAAAGTTTGGGCTTCTAGAAGGCTAATGGGACATGAGTAAGTCAACGACCTCCCATTGAGGAGGGTTTTGTGAAGCGGAGTAGTTGAACCACCGGTTGTCAAGTCGACAGAACGTGTAGTAGTGGACAAAAGGTTGGAATGTTGGGCTTTTGCTGACAGAAGGTGGATGAGTCAGAGGCCAGAGCAGAGTGATTTGGGAAAAGGAGCATGGGTGATGATGATAGAGTGACATAAGCTAACGTCATGGGTTGGTGGAATAGTAGATTTTGATGCCTATATAAAGGGGTTGAAACCATAACTTCAGGGGTTAAAAACTTGGATACTTCACTACTTGTAAAAAAACTCTGAAAGCTTAGGGATAGAGAGAGAGTTGGTCTGTACCCGACCCCTGATTGATTTATAAACCTTATCATTTTCTGACCACATAAGTTATACAAACACATACCCTATTTCTCTCATGGACGTAGGTTTGATCCACTTTCTTCTGAACCACTTAAATCCCTGTGATTAACTTATTTGCTTGCCAAGTTTGTTTTGGGTTCCATACTAACCGAAAAGATTCGCTGCTTGAATAAGGTTAACTCGAGGAGTAGGTTTCCAAAATTGCCCTTGTAGTGAAAAACAGCCTTCAACAGGTTGCACCGTCTATGAGGGCCAATATAAGAAGCAATAAACAGACTAAAATGATGGCAGAAGACAATAACCATAGAGCTTTCGAGTCTTCGAAGGCAGAATGGATGGAAAAGATGGAAGGAAATCTGCATTTGGAAAGTGAGAATGCACGAAAGGAAAAAGAGGTAACGCAAACCTTTATGAAAGCCATGATGGAGAAAATCGAGAAGTTGGAGAAGATGACAGAGGAGCAAGATCAAGGAGGACCTAGTAAGAGGGAAGTCATTTCTAATGGAAACAGGGTAGCTAGTGAGGAAGGTGATCAAGAAATGGGGAGAATGAATGCTCGCAAAGTAAGGTCAGTGGTTTTGGTTGACACCGCACTCGCGGAGGAACGATAGGAGGAGGAAAAGGGTAGGCAGTCCCTAGAGTCTTCTGGTAATAGTCTGTATTTTAAGGAAAACGAGTTAAGGCAATATCCAAAATGAGGGCGTAAAGCTGCCATGAGTGAAGATGCCACGCCCGGGGAGGCGAGTATGAAGAATCCCTTGGTCGAGAGGAAGAGAATACCAAAAGCCAGATGAGATAATGGTTTCAGAGAGAGATGAAGAAATGGTAAGACAGCATACAAGGTGGTGCTTGGGGTGATCGAGATACGGAGGCTGCGTTTCCCTTTCATTAAAGAGGTTCTGGTGACGGAATTCCCATGGAGATTCACCATGCCCGCAATGGACATCTACAAGGGTAACACAGACTCTAGATTCCATATTGAAAAATTTACTCTGCTTATGGAAATCCAAGGTGTAGTTAGAGAGGCAGTTTGCAAGGTGTTCCCTCTAACCTTGGGGGTTGGCTAGCTTGTGGTTTAGAAACCTAACCCCGGAGAGCATTGGAAGTTTTTCACAATTGAGAAAGTTATTTATGCGTCGTTTTAAAAGCGCATGCACACCCAGGAAGAATATTGGGTCATTAAGGATGATTAATTAAAGGGATGACGAGCTGCTGAAGAGTTTCATCGACAAATACCACATGTTGGTATTGAACGTCGGGGCGTATAAGTCCCTAGAGGCATTGGAGAGCTTTAAATGAGCTTTGAAGGTTGGGAAGTGTTATGATATTTTATATCGTACCATAAGTGTACGGTGTCAAGTTTTAGTATAAATGAGTTTAGAGTGTCGAACATACAGCTCGCACTAAGTACTACAATTGATAATCTTAACTTTGTTTAGATAACAAATAATAAAGATCATAATAAATAAATATAAAAATAATTATATAGGAGAGACTAATACGATAGAGATTCTAGATCCTGATTTCACCTAGCTGTCGCCTATGTATTTTTCATGCCAATTAATCCTTGTTCAGTTATATTGTTTATAAGTCAAGATTCCAAAAATATCCACTCTCTCTCTCGAGCATCAGTGAAAATATCATCAACTATAGACTTCAATATCTCTATAAAAATCTAGTAGTTAACAACTCATTACGCTTTGTGATTCTATATTAACGACAAATGAACTTATATATTCTCTCGAACTCTATAAAACTCCTAGGTTATATTCTCTAGATCTATTCAAAATCCCCTCTCTCGAGTGATAGATTCTAAACATATATCATCATATTTGTGGCCAACAGACACAAGGCATTAAACTCAAGAGAATACAAATAAACTGAATAAAACTTCATAACAAAATTAACAATTAAAACAAAGGTTCAAGCATTAGTTACATCATTCTCCAAAATTAAGGAGTTTAGTTCATGACTAAGGATAAAAACAATAAAAATATGGTCATGAATCTAATGGAAATCATTAGAGTTCTAAGAAAGAAACAAGAAGATAAAACTCGAATTGAATCTCTTCCTTTTCAGACGTCACTGTCTTCGTCTCCTCTTTTTGTTCTTCAATATTCCTCATTGGATCTCTAATGTGTTGTGTATTAGCCTCCTTTTTTGAGTCTTGGATGAACTAATGTATTTATAGTGGAGCCGTGGAGTCATTGGGTATCTTAAAAAACCCTAAAAATTACATTATGGAACGCGCGTCTTTTTTTCTTCCCACAGCGCCGCAGCGGCAGGACAATTTGCGCCGCGGCGCCCTTCTCTCGGAAGTTTGTATGGGCGTGGTTCTGCTTGAAAGCGTTGCGGCGCCAGGACTTGGGCGCCGCAGCGCCAAAGTCTCGGCCTTTTGGATGGGACGTGCTGGATCTTGAAGGCACCGCGACTCCTGGTGATTGGCGCCACGGTGCCAGTGTAATGATTCCACTTGTGCTCGTGTCTATTGTTCTGTGCTCCCATGCGCGTCCGATGCTACAAAAAATTCCCAAAACACTCGTATTTACTCCATTATTGATGTTTTAATACTTCGTATAAATAAGACATAAAAGAAACTAACAATACATTAAATGACTCGAAACATAACAAAAATTAAGCTAAGAATGCCATAATAAGTGGGTATAAACAGAAATTATCAAACACCCCCAAACTTAAGATTTTGCTAGTCCCGAGCAAAAGACAAAATAAAAACTCAATATAAATAACAAATAAAAATAACTAAATTAACTAAGCCACTTTCGTAGGGATTACGATTGCATTTAGCATATGCAACAAGTCTTTAAACCCTTAGGCGGCCCTAGTGAACGAGTTGTAGTCTCGTGAGGGCTTATAGCGACGACACCCACAAACGTCTTTCACACACATGCAATCATGCAAAATTATAATAATAGCAAAAAAAAGTAGTCTTGATAGTTATGCATAATATTATCCTCAAAGAAAGCTTATAAATGAAATTAGAGAACCTTCAAAGTACGCAATTACGACTCAAATCTAAGTTCTTGAATGAATTATCTAAGTTAGACTCACAGTGTGTGGCTGGGACCTGCTGGATCTTCAAGGCGCCGTGACGCCTAGTGATTGGGCCACGGAGCCAGTGCAATGATTCCACTTGTGCTCGCGTCTCTTGTTTTGTGCTACCATGTGCGTCTGATGCTTCCGAAAATTGCCAAAACACTAGTATTTACTCCATTATTGATGTTTTAATACTTCCTACAAATAAGACATAAAAGAAACTAACAATACATTAAATGACTCGAAACATAATAAAAAATAAGCTAAAAATGTCATAATAAGTGGGTATAAACCGCACTTATCAGGAAGTTTTGGTATCACCTACGGATAAAAGAGGTGCTCGACTATGCCGCGGCATTGGAGCAGGCGAGGAAGTTTATTTTACTAGAGGAATAGGTGAAGATAGCCCAATGGGGCACTTTATGGGTAATGAAGACACCAAGATAGGAGAATCGACGTGATACTGGCGAAGGTCAGAGAAGATCGGTCTCGAGGCCAATGCAGTTTACGCTAATTACTTAGGGTAACTCAGCACTTGAAAGAAGGCTCCCAGTCAAGATCGCTAATGTTATTAGGGGCACGATGTACACTGTCCTCAACAGATAGTTGGCATAGATGTTTTGGGAGATCCAAGATAATGGACTGTTGACTGAGCCCGATCCAAGGATTTTACCGGTTGAGAATATGGATCACAAGGCTTATTGTGTCTTTGATGAGTGGTATTTATATCACTTATTCTCACTCATTTGACCTAATATTTCGTATAGTTTCTCGAGTTTTGTGAACGTTTTGATGTGTTTGTTGTTATTTTACAGATAAATAAAGTTTGGAAAGCACTTGAGGCAATTTGGGGTAAAAACGGACAAAAATGCGTCAACAGGGATATTTTGGTCTTTAGTGCGTCGCGACGCCAATAATCACGCGTCGCGACGCCTAGGATGCGCCGAATGTGCTAACATGCGCCGTCTGCCACGTGTCAAAATCTGATAGGTTGGACTTGCTAATGTGCGCCGGATCTTGCTAACGTGCGCCGCCCTTGCTAACATGCGCCGCATGCCACGTGTCATCACCTCATTGGACCACCCAAACCGCGTGCCACGTGTCGCCTCTCTCTTGGACCGAATAATCAACGAATCAGAGCATGCCACGTGTCACCATTCTATTAGACCGAATTTACACCCAATCACAAGATTACACGTGGCACGATTTCATTGGACCGCATCGCCAGCCAACCAGAGCGTGACACATGTCACCAATTTTTGTGCCGACAGCCGCGTGGTCAACATACGCGTGGACTCCAGAAACTGTTGCTAGCGTCGCGACGCTAGTGCATTTTCAGCGTCGCGACGCTGGACCAAAAATTGTCTATAAATTGAGCTCGAGATTTCAGTTTTAGTTGCACCATTCTCTCTCATTTCTTTGATGTAAATCGGGAGTTTCTCTCTCTAATCTCTTTTAATTTATGTTTTGTAATTAATTACATTTTGTAATAGTAATTACTTTCTGTAATAGTAATAGTAATTTATCTTGTTTTTACTGTTTCAGTTTTACTATTCAACCATGATGAGGTAACTTCTCATTGCTAAGGTGAAATATAATTCTTTTACTGTTACTATTTAGATTAATCTCCCTTAAATATAATATATTTACTATTTAAAATTTGACTTAATACGGATACCGCCATATTGGTCAGTTGGCTATTAAATTTAAAAAGGTTTAAACCTGACTAATCCAGGATACCGCCTATATGGCTGGTTGATAATTAAATTTTCTTACCGCCTATATGGCAGGTTCATGGACAAATCATACCGCCTTTATGGCTGGTCGGACTTAATTTGAATTAATCAAGTTACCGCCTATATGGCTGGTTGGTAATATTATCACAAGTTTATATATTATTTTATGGGAGATATCTAAAATAGTAAATAGTAAAAGTAATTCCTTTTACCTTAGCATTTTATTTTATTGTTATTTACTTTTCAGTATTTACTTTACCGCATTTACTATTTCGCATTTTTACTTTATGGCTTTTACTTTTAAGTTTTTACTAGCCCTAGCCATGTGTCATAACTAAGTTAGTTATCTAGGGTTGTGATGAATTTCAATATCACTGGTTTATAAGAGTTAGATTATAGTTTGGGTAATATAAAGATTTATTTATTGAGTCTTAATCTTAATGCTTTTTATTAACTGGCCATTAATAAAATTGATTAGGTAAACTTAAAATGAACTAGACATAGGGATTTTAAGTTTAAGACCTTAGACTCAATAGCCCACGATCTTCCTTGAGGATAGATAACTCTTTTAATAGATTTCCTTACAGGATAGGAATATACCTGTCGGGCAGGGGTAGCCTTAATTGGAACTTAATCTTAATGAATCTAGGTAATTTGGTTGACATAGACATATGGTTCAATTGGATTATACTAGGTATTTGTAATTGACCATCGGAAGAGGCTTTCACATAATTAGTGTTCTAGGTTAATAAATCAATATATTACCCAACTATAGGATAACCACTTCATCTTTAAATAATATTGAAAAGATTCACAACCCTAGATAGTTTTTAATATTGAATTTTCTTAAAACTTACTTTCGAACAATTTTATTTACTTGTCTTTAAATTTAGAATCGTCGCCATTTCAAATCAATCAAACAACCTGTTAGATACTAGTAATCATTTGACCTCATAAAATTAATAGCTTAGGTATTAAGTCCTCGTGGGATCGATATTTTTTATACTACTTGAACGATACGTACGCTTGCGTTATACTTGTGTGTTTATGCCGGTCAGTCTTCCACAATGTAAGGGCCCATGCTATCGACATATCCATGGACTTGCAGGACCTAGTGGAGGACCTGGTGAGGAATGGCGACCTAAAGGATTGCATTGATCAATAGGTTATGAGAATCAGGTAGGGAAGGGAGAAAATGACTATGTTCACTATATTCAGGTGAAATACGTTAGTTGGAGATTCAAACCGGGCAAAGAAGAATTATTGCCGGATCGATGGCTTCGACGTATTGACGGCAGAGAGAGTCCCGAGGATTCAAAAAGCCAAATCAGTGCTTATAAAGTTCACCAAAGAGGATGCTCCCTTGAGAGTCAAAGCTAATGTTTGTGGATCAGAGGTGGATAGGATGTTTGTGGACCTAGGGAGTGTAGTAGACATTATATCTAAGGAAGCCTTAGATAGATTGGGTGTGGAGTTCACCACCCTACTTCAGGCCGCGAGTCTACTATTGGGTTTTGAGGAGCAACTGTTGTTCCATTGGGTCGGGTGTAGCTAACAATGACCATTAGGATAGCCCCATACATGGATTATTATGTTGGATTTCATAGTAGTAGATTGTTTAAGTAGCTATTAGATTTTTTTGGGGCGGCCCTTCATGATGAAGTCGAGGGCAGCCATGTCAAGCTACTACTTGAAGGTGAAGTTCCCCACTAGAGAATGAGTTGGGGTAGTTTGTGGATGCCAAAAGCTGGCAAGAAATTATTTTACAGCCTTTTCTAAAGAAATCTTATGCGTTGAAGAAGTGAGTGTGAAAAGGAAGAAAGAGATGAGGAAGCGACAGAAGTAAAGTCAGCTAATCCCCGACTCGACGACCCCACACAACAAGGGCATGGGAGGAATTGGAGCCCGTGTAGCTTTTTGGCCCTATGAAGGTGGCTAAGGTCGGGGGTCGGGCTGGAATCAAGTCTAAAAAAGTGATTGTTGGGTTTTCTAGAGGAGTATGCAGATATTTTTGCATGTAGCCACGAGGACATGCCCGGGATTGATCCTCGGGTCATCAGTCACCGCATGACTATAGATCATCCTCATAAGCCGGTGAAGCGGAAGAGAAGGATTTTCAACTAAGAGTTGTACAAGGCTATCAATGAAAAGGTAGAAAAATTGATGAAGGCTGAGTTTATCGGAGAAGTTAAGTACCCAGAGTGGGTATCAAATATGGTCTTGGTGAAAAAGGCCAGTGGAAAGTGGAGGATGTGTGTATATTTCTCCGATTTGAACAACGCTTGCTTGAAGGATAGCTTTCCACTTCCGAAGGTGGACTAGTTGGTGGATTCAATGACCTACCATGGGTTGCTCAGCTTTATAGACGCCTTCTCGGGATACAATCAGATCAGGATGCATATTGAGGATGAGGAAAAACCATCATTAATCACCAACCGAGGTTGTATTGTTACAAGATGATGCCCTTTTGACTAAAAAATACATGGGCTACATATCAGAGACTGGTGATTAGGGTCTTCAAGCCACTCATTAACAAGATAATGCAGGTCTATTTCGACGATATGATCACGATGACTATAAATCCCGAGGACCATCTAGTGGATCTCAGAGGAATATTTGAACTCTTAAGGAAGTACAATATGAGGCTGAACCTAGAAAAATGTGCCTTTGGAGTGTCATCGGGAAACGTTTTTGGGGTATATGATCAGTGCAAGAGGAATCGAGGCAAACCCTCAAAAAATCATAACAATGCTAGATCTGAAACCTCTGAGGATAGTGTAGGAGGTGCAGAGCTTGGCTGGTCGAGTGGCGATTCTCAACCGGTTCATCTTCAGGGCCACCAACAAGTGTCATGTCTTCTTCCAGCTGATCAAGAAGGCAAAGAAGGAAGTTAATTGGACAAGAGAGTGCGAGGATGCTTTCAAATAGTTTAAAGTATTTTTGACTCGCCCATACTTCTAGTTAAGCCAATTCCGAGTGAGATGTTATTTTTATACTTAGTTTTTTTTGAGTGTGCTATAAGCTCAATATTAATACAAGAAATAGACAAAAATAGAGAGGTCGGTATACTACAGCCTTGATAGATGTGGAAACTCGGTACTTGGTCCACGAACTTATGGTTTTGTCCTTTGTTAGTACAGCAAGGAAGTTGTGTCTATACTTCAAAGCTCACCCTGTCATGGTATATAACGACCACCCAATTAGGCAAATAATGCATAGACCAGATAATATGATCCATATTGGGTTTCTTCAGCATCTTCAAATTGGCACAATTCAAGACTTTGTTGGGTTTATTTCGGGTGACACATGGTCTCATCTAATTGGTCTTTGTATCAATTAGTTAATATTCATTTGTAAAAACCCTAATTTGTGTAATGAGCTTCATTTTAATGTAATTACATGTCATTTTTTGAAATTCTTCTAATTGGGTTTTATTTAGATAGTTTAATTAGCCTTAGGGCTTTTATTAGGTTAGAATAAGACTTGAGTAGTTCAATTGTATTAGGATACTTTATTTTCTTTTATTTAAAGGTCATATTGGCATCATTTTATAATAAAGAGAATGATGAATTATTGAAATGAATAAAATTATTTGGCTCATGCCATTTCTTTAAGAGATGAGTAATATTCTCTTACGTGTTCTTAGGAACAAGACTTATCAAAAAGGTGACTTTCTTTGTGGCATCCAACTAGCCGGTGAGGTCTCTTCGAGATACACTTGTGGTTTCAAGGAACGAGTTTTCTTGGGGTTGTTTGTTGATCTTTGATTTTGTACTTACAAAATCAAAGATCAAAGTTCTTAGGGGCATGTGCAATGGTTTCAGGTTTCCTAGGGTTCGGCCTAGCGGAGTTTGTATCATTTATTATCATAGCTCAGGGTTCGGAGATCAGGTTTTTCTATCATTGTTTTTAGATTTTCTTGAGTCAAAGAATAACCAGATCTTTCTACCATAATGCACTAATGAATTACCGTTGAAAATCTTGTTAGTCGTGTTTAAGTTTCTGAATAGTAAGTTCTCTAAAAAATAAAATAAAAAACGAAAAACATAATAAATAATATCAAGCCGATTACATTTCCTTAATACGAAATTTTAATTCCCATAATAGAGTTAGATTTATCATTTCTATAATAGAGTTGATTTTGATCCATAATAGAGTTAATTGCGCTTCTATAATAAGTCAGATTTATTTCCCATAACAGAATCAATTTCATTTCCATAATAGCATAAAGATTTTTTATTTTCTTTCTTTAATCCCTCCAGATTTTATTTTATTTCTTTAATCCCGTCAGATTTTATTTTCTTTCCTTAATCCAGCTACATTTTTATTTTCTTTCCTTAATCCCGTCGGATTTTATTTTCTTTCCTTAATTCTGTCATATTTTATTTTCTTTCCTTAATCCCTCCCGATTTGATTTTCTTTCCTTTAATCTCGCCATATTTTTATTTTCTGTCCTTAATTTCACCAGATTTTATTTTCTTTCCTTAATTTCGTCATATTTTTATTTTCTTTCCTTAATCATGCTAGTTTTTCTTTTTTATTTTCTTTCATTAATCCCGCCGAATTTTATTTTCTTTCCTTAATCCCACCATATTTTTATTTTATTTCCTTAATCCCTCCCGATTTGATTTTCTTTCCTTTAATCCCGTCAGATTTTATTTTATTTCTTTAATTCCATCCGATTTTATTTTCTTTTCTTAATCCCTTCAGATTTGTTTCTTTTTTTATCCCGTCAGATTTGATTATCTTATATCAGGTTAGATTCGACTCCCTACCTTCCTAAATTAGGGTGGCCAAAATGGGGATGTGATTTAGTAGGTTGCTTGTTTAAGATGTGTTCCTAAAAAAAGGAATAAAAGAAAAAAAATAACATTTTTTTGTTGAATTTGGTTTGGTTTCATAAGGGTTCTTAGTGGACAAGTTGATAATTGGGGGTTTGATGATTGGCTGCACATTAAACTCTTCAAGGCAATGGAATGAGGCCAAATGGAGGATTTGTGCTAATTCACTTTTTTTTTTAATGTTTTATATCATTTTAGATTTGGAATGGTCATTATTCGAGGACGAATCATCTTGAAGAGAGAGGGAATGATACGATCCATATTGGGCTTCTTTAACATCTTCAAAATGTCACAATTCAAGGCTTTGTTGGGCTTATTTCGAGTGACACATGGTCTGATCTAATTGGGCTTTGTATTAATTAGTTAATATCTGTAAAAAGCCTAATTTGTGTAATGAACTTCATTTTAATGTAATTACATGTAATTTTTAAATTTCTTCTAATTAGGCTTTGTTTAGATAGTTTAATTAGCCTTAGGGCTTTTATTAGGTTATAATAAGAGTTGAGTACTTCAATTGCATTAGGATACTTTATTTTCTTCTATTTAAAGGTCATATTGGCGTCAATTTATAATAGAGAGAATGATGAATTATTGAAATGAATAAAATTATTTGGCTTAGGCCATTTCTTTAATAGATGAGTAATATTCTCTTAGGTGTTCTTAGAAACAAGATTTATCAAAGAGATGGCTTTCTTTGTGGCGTTCAACTAGCAGGCGGGGTCTCTTCGAGATACACTTGTGGTTTTAAGGAACGAGTTTTCTTGGGGTTGCTTGTTGATCTTGGAAGGGGTTTTGTCCTTACAAAATCAAAGATCAAAGTGCTTGGGGGCATGTGCAAGTGTTTCAGGTTTCCTAGGGTTTCGGCCTAGCGGGGTTCGTATCAATTGTTATCAGAGATCAGGGTTCCGAGATTAAGTTTTTCTATCATTGTTTTCAATTTTTCTTGAGTCAAAGAATAACCAGATCTTTCTACCTTAATGCACTAACGATTTAGGGTTGAAAATCTTGTTAGTCTTGTTTAAGTTTCCGAATAGTAAGTTCTCTAAAATAATAAAAAAACAAAAAAAAAATAATATCAAGCCGATTACGTTTCCTTAACACGCAATATTCATTCCCATAATAGAGTCAGATTTATCATTTCTATAATAGAGTCGATTTCGATCCATAATAGAGTTAATTGCGTTTCTATAATAAGTCAGATTTATTTCCCATAACAGAGTCAATTTCATTTCCATAATAGCATAAAGATTTTTTATTTTCTTTCTTTAATCCCTCCAGATTTTATTTTATTTCTTTAATCCCGTCCGATTTTTTTTTCTTTCCTTAATCCTGCTAGATTTTTATTTTCTTTCCTTAATCCCGCCGGATTTTATTTTCTTTCCTTAATCCCACCATATTTTTATTTTCTTTCCTTAATCTTCCCCGATTTGATTTTCTATACTTTAATCTCGCCAGAATTTATTTTATTTCCTTAATTCCGTCAGATTTTATTTTCTTTCGTTAATTCCGTCAGATTTTATTTTCTTTCCTTTATCTTGATTATTTTTTATTTTCTTTCTTTAATCCCGTCCGATTTTTATTTTCTTTCCTTAATCCCGTCATATTTTATTTTCTTTCCTTAATTCCGCCTGATTTTAATTTTTTCTTAATTCCGTCAGATTTTATTTTCTTTCCTTAATCTGTCAGATTTGTTTCTTTTTATTTTATCCCGTCAGATTTGATTATCTTATATCAAGTTAGATTCGACTCCTTACCTTCCTAAATTAGGGTGGCCGAAATGGGGATGTGATTAAGTGGGTTGTTTATTTAAGATGTGTTCCTAAAAAAAAATCATATAAGAAAAAATCATATTTTTTTTGTTTAATTTGATTTGGTTGCATAAAGGTTCTTAGTGGACAAGTTGATAAATAGGGGGTTGATGATTGACTGCACATTAAACTCTTCAATGCAGTGGAATGAGGCCAAATGGAGGATTTGTGCTAATTCACTTTTTTTATATCATTTTAGATTTGCAATGGTCATGATTCGAGGACGAATCATCTTAAAGAGAGAGAGAATGATATGATCCATATTGGGCTTCTTCAGCATCTTCAAATTAGCACAATTCAAGGCTTTGTTGTTATTTCGAGTGACACATGGTCTGATCTAATTGGGCTTTGTATTAATTAGTTAATATTCATTTATAAAAAGCCTTACTTATGTAATGAGCTTCATTTTATTGTAATTACATGTCATTTTTCGAAATTCTTCTAATTGGGCTTTGTTTAGAAAGTTTAATTAGGCTTAGGGCTTTTATTAGGTTAGAATAAGACTTTAGTAGTTCAATTATATTAGGATACTTTATTTTGTTCTATTTAAATGTCATATTGGTGTCATTTTATAATTGAGAGATTGATGACTTATTGAAATGAATAAAATTATTTGGCTTAGACCATTTCTTTAAGAGATGGGTAATATTCTCTTACGTGTACTTAGAAACAAGACTTATCAAAGAGGTGGCTCTCTTTGTGGCATCCAACTAGCCGGCGGGGTCTCTTCAAGATACACTTGTGGTTTAATGGAACGAGTTTCTTGCTGATCTTGGAAGGGATTTTGTCCTTACAAAATCAAAGATCAAAGTTCTTGGGGGCATGTGCAATGGTTTCGGGTTTCCTAGGGTTCGATGTAATGTGGTTCGTAATATTAATGATGTGATCCAGATTGATCTCTGTTTGTTGGGCCAAGTTAACTTGAAGTTGTTGCTGATTGCATGGCTTGGTCAGATTAGTGTATTTGTGCCATTTTATTGGATTTGGAAGATTCCTTGTGTTCTGGAGTTTGTTCCATGCATGAGACTTTATATGAAGGCTTTATTATGTCTAAGGTAAGAATGGAATGGGTTTTGGACATGCATGGGTTGTCTTGATTGATTTCAGGCTTAATTTCCGAATGGTGCATTAGTAGTGGTTGGATTTGTGCAGTCTTCGTATTTTAGACATAACGTTCGTATCCAATGTCCAATTTTAGTGATTCAAGTTGCATTAGAAAGATGACTCATGGATCTAAAACTTTATAGTTTACATCAAAGTCCAATTCAGAAGCCTTCGTGGTCAAAATATAGAAGGGAGGTTTCCCTACAACATTTATGTTTCATATTTTTAAGGTTATGTAATGTTTAAGTGTTGGGCTGAACTTTAATTAAATTAGAAAGCCCATGCATGAAACTTTTATGTGTTATTGGGTTTATTTTACTAGGGTTTTATTATATTTGGGTAGGATTGGGGTTAGCCACCTATTTAAATGGGCATTATTCATTGTAATTAATAATTAATTAAGAACATAGTTTTTTACAAAATAAAGGTACTTGTGTCATCTTGAGGAAGTGGATTCTTCCTTGGTTCTACGGAACAAAAGCTTATCAACGTGTGGCAAGCTTTTTGGCGTTGTATCGCTGTTCAAGATTCTCCAAAGAAATAAAGAAAGGTTCTTAAGGGCAAGGTTTCTTACGGGTTGGACTTGATCTTGGAACGATTTTGTTCTTACAAAAATCAAGATTCACGGTCCTTGGGGCTTAGAACACGTGGAGGGGTTTACTTGTCTTGTTCCAGGCAGGTTTCTTATCATTTGGTATCAGGAGCTCAGGATTCTGAGGTCAAGAGTTTCTCTATCTTTATCGTTTTATGAAGTCTTTATATTTTTTTTTGTCTCTTCTAATTTCAATTGTTTTTTATTATTAATTCCTTTGTGTTTTCATGTTTATGTCTGAATCTTGGTTATTATTATAATGTTCTTGCGTGGTAATAACATATAAGATTCAATTCTTGGAGTTTTTGAGTCAATTAAGGTCGAATTTATCTATAATGTTCGTATCAGTTCGGTCATAATTTTTCGACCGCGCACTGATTTTTAAATGGCTGTAACATTTGATATAGAAAGCGTTACGAGACCAATAATATATCGATTTATAAGTACACGAGGAGAGGAATTCGTTAGTGGTTGGCCGCACTCTGGCTGTTTACATTTCGAGTCAATTTTCAAACAATAGTTACGAATTCTGTCCAGTTTCAGTTCAGTTTGTGTTCTAGTTTTACTTTTGGTATTTTTTTAGTCAGTTTCTTTGTGTTTGTTTTCATATTTTCTTAGTGATTATTTGAGTCTTTAATCATTATTGGCGTCTTTCAAGTAAGAGGTTGATTTATATATATAATCTGATGGACAAAATGGTATTTATCTTTCGTATGAGATGTCTTATCATTAATAAAATATGTAATATGATTATTAATAAAGGGAATCACACAAATTTAGCCAGCATTACCCTTGTGGAAAAATTGGGATTATCATTGATACCTCTTGATAGACCTTATAAGTGGTTGAGTGATTTTGGAGAGTTTGAGGTTGATAAGCAGGTTGTGGTAAGTTTTATAATTGGGAAGTATGTTGACCAAGTAGTGTCTGACCTGGTTCTTATGTGTCATACACATGTTTTATTGGGTAAGCCTTGGTATAAATTCAATAAACTAGTTTATGACATGGATATGAATATGTATAAATTTTGGTATGGTGGAAAAATTATCAATCTTGTTCCTTTAACCATACAATAGGTCTATAAGGAAGAGTTGTACGTACAGAGAAGTGAAGAAGAGCGGGCTAAAAGGAAAAGTGAGATTGCTGAGTTTAGAATGTTACTATAAGAGCTTCCAAAATTGATAAAGAAAAATTCATTAGTAAAATATGAAGTAAAGAAGGATATGAGCATAGATTGAGTAATGAAATGAAACATGTTGATGTTTTTATAAATAAAAGTGAGGTGGTTGATGATGTTACTGACAGTGATGATATTGATGTGAGCAATAACGTTAGTGATGCTGATTTGGTTGTTCATGATGAAAATGCGGTGCTTGAAGTTACTGTTAAGGATGAATATCATATGGAGCAATATGATTATGCTTGTACGGCCTTGAGTTATGAGGTGCAAAAAGTGCATGTGGCCGAATATGTAGAGTGTGATCACATCGTTGATGAGTGTGTTGATTGTTTGAGGTAGCGACATGGGCATGTTGAGTTTGTTTTAAATGAGGTTTCAAACATGAATCCAGATGAGAATCTCTTTAGGGTTGCAACTGGAGTTACGTATGTTAGTAGCAATGGAAAGACTGAGAGGGGAAAAATATTGAAAAAAGTCATTCATTGGCTTTATTGACATTTGTTCACCTTAATCATTCTTTTCCATGTGATTTTATTTTGTTCCAGGATTATCGTCACATAGATCTTGTCATTTTTATCTATTATCTGGCTTCGGATTCGAGGTCGAATCCTTTTCAAGAGAGGTAGAATGATGTGATCCAGAATGAGCTCTGTTTGTTGGGCCAAGTTAACTTGAAGTTGTGGCTGATTGCATGACTTGGTCAGATTAGTGTATTTGGTCCATTTTGGTGGATTTGGAAGATTCCTTGGGTTCTGGAGTTTTGTCCATGCATGAGACTTTATATGAAGGCTTTATTATATCTAAGGAAAGAATGAAATGAGTTTTGGGGATGCATGGGATACCTTAATTGATTTCAGGCTTAATTTCCGAATGGTGCATTAGTAGTGGCGGGATTTGCGCAGTCTTCCTATTATAGACGTAACATTCTCATCCGATGTCCGATTTTAGTGATTCAAGTTTCATTAGAAAGAGGACCCATGGATCTACAACTTTGTAGCTTATATCAAAGTCCAATTCAGAATCCTTTGTGGTCAAAATACATAAACAATGTTTCCCTACAACTTTTATGTTTCATATTTTTAAGGTTATGTGATGTTTAAGTGTTGGGCTGAACTTTAATTAAATTAGAAAGCCCATGCACGAAATTTTAAGTTATGTTATGTGTTATTGGGTTTATTTTACTAGGGTTTATTATATTTGGGTATAATTACAGTTGGCCATCTATTTAAAAGGTATTATTCATTGTAATTAATAATTAATTAAGAACATAGTTTTTTTTACTAAACTAACTGACTTGAGTCATCTTGAGGGAGTAGGTTCTTCCTTGGTTCTACGGAACAAAAGCTTATTAATATGTGGCAAGCTTTGGGGCATTGTATCACTGTTCAAGATTCTCCAAAGAAATAAAGAAAGGTTCTTAAGGGCAAGGTTCCTTAAGGGTTGGAATTGATCTTAGAAGAATTTTGTTCTTATAAAAATCAAGATTCGCGGTTCTTGGAGCTTAGAACACATGGAGGGGTTTGTTTGGCTTGTTCCAGGCAGGTTTCTTATCATTTTGTATCATAAGCTCAGGGTTCCAAGGTCAAGAATTTCTCTATCTTTATCGTTTTATGAAATCTTTATATTTCTTTGTTTTTTTTTTTTTTGGTCTCTTCTAATTTCATTTTTTTTTATTTTCTTTGTGTTTTTCATGCTTATGACTGAATCTTAGCTGGTATTATAATGTTCTTGCATGGTAATAATATATAGGATTAAATTCTTAGAGTTTTTGAGTCAATTAGGGTCGAATTTGTCTGTAATTTTTGGATCAGTTCGATCAGAATTTTTCGGCAGCGCACTAATTTTAAAACGGCTGCAAAGTTTGATCTAGAAATAGTTACGAGACTCATAATCTATCTTTTAATAATTACGCGATGAGAGGAATTCGTTAGTGGTTGGCCGCACTCTATCCGTTTTCATTTCGAGTCTCAAAATCTCTTTCAAATAATAGTTACGAATTCTATCCAGTTTTAGTTTAGTTTATGTTCTTGTTTTACTTTTGGTGTTATTTTAGTCAGTTTCTTTGTGTTTGTTTTCATATTTTCTTATTGATTATTTGAGTCTTTAATCATTATTGGTGTCTTTCAAGTAAGGGGTTGATTTATATACATAATCTGATGGATAAAAGGCTATTTATCTTTCACATGAGATGCCTTATCAACAATAAAGTATGTAATATGATTATTAATCGGGAGAATCTCTCAAATTTAGCCAGCACTACCCTTGTGGAAAAATTGGGATTATCATTGATTCCTCTTGATAGATCTTATAAGTGGTTGAGTGATTTTGGAGAGTTTGAGGTTGATAAGCAGGTTGTGGTAAGTTTTACAATTGGGAAGTATGTTGACCAAGTAGTGTGTGACGGGGTTCATGTTAGGGTTTAGGGCGGTAATTCGGGTAAACGCAGCGGATCGCGGAAAATCAAAATTTTCCGATTTCTATTATTTTTTTTGGGTAATTAAAATAAACTAATTTATTTCAATTAATCAATATTTAATAACTGAAATCTTACCCAAAAAATCAGATTTTTCAGAAATTACCAATTTGCCCCGAAACTTTGAATTTTAATCATTTTAGTCCAAAATTGTCAAATACAATTCTAATTGATTCTAAATCATTTTAAAAATGATTTATTCATGTATTATACATGAAATTTCAGTTTTTCAATTTCAGAAAATAATTTTTCCTTAATTGCCGAATGGTCCCTCAATTTTCAAGAATTTACAATTTGGTCCTTTTTGTTCAAAACATGCCAAGATCAAATCCAAAAATTCCCAAATTGTATATACATCATATATACATCTAAAATCATCACATATATGAAAAGCCCCAATTTTGGTGAAGGTTGGAAACCCTAATTTTATAATTTCATAAATTAATCAAATTAACACCAAATTAATTCAATTCAAAGCTTTAGTTCAATTCTTATGACACCAATTGAGTCTCACCACCATAAAATACACCAAGAACAATTATAGGTCTAATATGAGTGGCTAATAAACTCTAGAATGGCAACTTGCCATCAAAATGGCAAAAAGTGTGCTTAATAAACAATTTAAAGCATACTAATTCAATATACATGCTTAAATCTTCAAATCATACATCCAAACATCAAAACACAACCATGAGAAGGTAGAGGAAAAACTAAACTAATCATATTTAAGCTTATGAACATAGAAACAATTTTCTAGAAGGCAAAAGTATGAAATTCCTTACCGAATTTCCTAAATTAGTAAGCCTTTCTTCCTTTTTCCTTCTTTTCTCATCTTGCTCTCTTTGTATTTTGTGTTTTTAGGGTTGATAGATTGAAAAAACAAAAACAAAAATGGCTTAAATAATAATCCCAAATTACCGAATTTTGGGTAATTAATATAAGCCACAAATTTTATTTTTTGTTTCAATTTATTGGAAATTAATTTAATTTTATTTGTGGTATCAAATAACTTAAATTAGTCAATACTTATCAAAAAATTAGTCTATTAAATCATGCCAAATTAACCAATTAAAATTTACCACAATTTCCAATCAAAAAATGCCATTTATCTTATCTTAATACGAAATAAAGGATATTAAATATTTACTTGATTTAATTATTCTTGAATAAATAAATAATTAAATATAAATATCTTAAAATATATGTATTATATTTACATTAAATAATCAAAATACATGTATTAATTATAAATGTCAAATATCACAGTTCGACATTTAAAAAATGGCCAAAAGCATGTATCATCGTTTAACCCTTAAACGACTTATAAATAATCTGTATTATTTATAAAAGTTACCCTAGTGCCCAACGAGTATATCTCATTAGTGAGACTCTCTAGGTTCAGGCATATCCGTCACGAAATCCAATTTCGTGTCCATAATCTACCCACCCGTAAATTATGACGAATACGTATAAAATCTCTGAACCATACAGGCCGAGGTCACTGCATACGTATAATCCTTCCATCACAGGTATCCATATTATCCCAGAGATATAGATATAAACGTCAAATCTCTTTAGGTATAATCTCGTCGACGAATCTATTAGCAATCTCTTAAAAATAACACTTAGAACTGATTTCTACAGTGTACCACGGGCCCATGGATTTTAACAGATTGCTAATTCCATAATGGATACATATGCTCTGTACACATAACTGACGGATCCTATCTTGATGCGCACATGATATCATGAGGATCAGTCCACACCCAACGAACATGCGGAGGTCTGATCTAAATAGATCGGTGACGTGACTGCCATCAAAGTGTGGAGGATACCTCATATATCCACAGTGGTACCTCAAGTTGGAGGATCACTATGCTCACTCAACCCGAGAAGATTCTTATTGACATTGGTGTACCATCTATTAAGAATCTTCGGTGATTCGTTCAGTGTTTATCCGATATAAATACATACGTGTCTATACGAGAGTCTCCCGAGACTCACGGTTCATTGAGAAACCATTAGAATCCAACATTCCAATATACGACACGTACCGGTCTCAACGGGTGTACTTAGAGACCAAGTAATTGTAAACCTTGACCAGGAATAGTTAAATAATGATAATGTTATGATACATCTCAATGTCAGTTGCGACGCTTTTGCAATTGTATCATAACTAATCACTCTATGTTCATTTACGTATTTACCATATAATAAAAGAATTTATATTAAAGAAACTGTCTATTTTATTCAGTAATAAAATATATACAAAAGTATTTACAGTGAAATATATAAGAAATTGGCGCTCAGAGCACCAACCCTAACAGTTCCTATATGTCATACGTTTGTTTTATTGGGTAAGCCTTAGTATAAATTCAATAAAGTAGTTTATGATATAGATATGAATATGTAAAAAGTTTGGTATGGTCGAAAAATTATCAAGCTTGCTCCTTTAACCCTACAAAAGGTCTATAAGGAAGAGTTGTACATGCAGAGGAGTGAGAAGAGTGGGTTAAAAGGAAAAGTGAGACCGTTGAGTTTAGAATATTATTTGGAGAGCTTCCAGAATTGATAGAGAAAAAGGCGTTAGTAAAATGTGAAGTAAAGAAGGATATGAGCGTAGCCTTGAGTAATGAAATGAAACATGTTGATGTTTTTGGGAATAAGAGTGAGATGGTTGATGATGTTGCTTACAGTGATGATATTGATGTGAGCAATAACATTAGTGATGCCAATTTGGTTGTTCATGATGAAAATATGGTGCTTGAAGTTACTGTTAAAGGTGAATATCATATGGAGCAATCTGATTATGCTTGTGAGGCCTTGAGTTATGAGGCACAAAAAGTTCATGTGGCCGAATATGTAGAGTGTGATTAGATCGTGGATGTGTGTGTTGATTGTTTGAGGAAGCGACATGGGCATGTTGAGTTTGTTTTAAATGAGGTTTCAAATGTGAATCCAGATGGGAATCTCTTTAGGGTTGCAAGTGGAGTTACGTATGCGAGTAGCAATGGAGAGACTAAGAGGGGAAAATATTTTAAAAAAAAAGTCATTCATTGGCCTTATTGACTTTTACTCACCTTAACCATTCTTTTCCATGTGATTTGATTTTGTTCCAGGATTGTCGTCACATTGATATTGCCATTTTTATCTATGATCCGGGTTCGGATTCGAGGTCGAATCCTTTTCAAGAGAGGGAGAATGATATGATCCAGAATGAGCTCTGTTTGTTGGGCCAAGTTAACTTGAAGTTGTGGCTGATTGCATGGCTTGGTCAGATTGGTGTATTTGGGCCAGTTTGGTGGATTTGGAAGATTCATTGGGTTTTGGAGTTTGGTCCATGAATGAGACTTTATATGAAGGATTTATTATGTATAAGGCAAGAATGGAATGGGTTTTTGACATGCATGGGCTGCCTTGATTAATTTCGGGCTTAATTTATGAATGGTGTATTAGTAGTGGCGGGATTTCCGCAGTCTTCATATTTTAGACGTAACTTTCTCATCTAATGTCCCATTTTAGAGATTCAAGTTGTATTAGAAAGAGGACTCATTGATCTAAAACTTTTTAGTGCTGGTCAAGTTATCCCTACAGCTTTTATGTTTCATATGCTTGGCTTTCGAGAAAAACTCTCCGAGAAACCGTACATTGAAAAATGTACGTGACCTGGTGTCTCATACGCTTTGAGCATATGGATTCACAAACAGGCCAATCCAAGTGATAGTCACTGGATTGATGTTAAGAACATCCGTTAGTATCTTAGAGAACTAATGATGATGTCTTAGTCTATGGAGAATGAGAACTTGAAGTGACTAGGATCACTACTACAAGTTTCCTAAACCGATAAGACGACTATAAGTCGCAAAAGGTACTACAAAGTTTGAATATCGGTACAATGAGCTGGAAATCTTCCAAGCAAGATACTGTTACCGAATAAACAGCAAATGCGGGTTATTGATGCAGCTGAGGCGGCAATAGAAGCCTTCTGGGTCGATAATAAATCTAATTAGATTAGATATAATTCTGTTAGCAGCTGAGCTAGGCTTGAGCACAGGCTAAAGAATTAATGGTCTCATCAACGATCCAAATATATACTTCGATATTCATCTGATTCGTTCGGATCATACATCGTGGCGATGTGATGATCGAATAAATCACATCAGATGATAATCATGCAAATCCGCTGACGAAAGCTTTTCTCAGTAATTTGAGCCTACCGTACATAGTTCGGGTGTGAGACACTCGAGTGACTGGCTATAGGCCAAGTGGGATATTGTTGGACAATTATGACCCATAGCGTCACTATTTGTACAGATCATGGTGTTGTTGTACAAATTAACTATGTGACAAATGAGATTGCACTCTTATCATTTGTGATTAGATCACCTAGATGTATAAATGATGAGAGGTCCCTATGATTTGTTCCTGGATTGAGAATGATATGAGACAGTATCAGTCCACGAAGGATAAATCATTAAATATCCCTAGTCATAGTATTATCGAGATAGGACATCGATAAATACGTAAAAGACTAGTATTGCACTTGTGCGCGTTGTGAGGGCATAACAACATAGTTCTCATATATTTGGGTATAGGATACTCATGCAAGTGTAATAGGAGGTTGTGTTTTACCGATGGTACGGGAAACAGCTTCGCTCTGGATAGACCCCCTCGGAATTCTATTGGTAGTATGACTATGTGTCTATGGAAGTCCGAAATCAGGGTAGGTGTATTTGGTCTTAACCTGAGACTTGCACCGCTAATACTTGCGACAATCAATATACTTTGGTTGCGGTCATCCAGGGCTTTAACAGGTTCTGTGTACGCCTATTCTGGGTATATTGAGAATCGTAGTGTGTTGGGTGTGATGTCAAGATGGAAGTATTACTTCAGTCATATAGAGATGATGGTCACGTAGGATACGGTACTAATACTCTTAAGTACTGCAGTCATCGGGATAAAATGACAAGGTCATGTTTATCCGATTATAGAGACTTGTTACCAGACATCCGACATGTGCTTCGTACGGGGCAGACACAATTCCAGCCCCAGGCCTAGCACGTGATTGACCGGCGTAAACACACACGTATAACGCAAGCGCACGTATCGTTCAAGTAGTATAAAAATATCAATCCCACGAGGATTTAATTCCTACTGTTGTTATTAATTATTGAATCTATTTATTTACAGGTATCTAATTATAGGGAGAAGGGAATTGATTGCTTTGATTGGTTGAATGTGGAATTGTTAATAAAAATAAAATAAACAAAAGAAAAATACTAAGGAAAATAAATAAACAGACTCAAAAGATCTAGGGTCGTGACTCCACACAATACTGTTAAAAGGATGAATTGATTCTCTTATTTATGTGTACTAATTCAGTTTGCTAACCTGGAACACGAAAATATGCAAAAGCCTCTTCCGATGGTCAGACGCAAATACCCAGTATAACCCAATTGAACCATATGTCTATGTCAACCACATTACTTGGATTCATTAAGTTTAAGTTCCAATTATGGCTACCCCCGCCCGACAGGTATATTTCTATCCTGTAAGGAAATCTATTAAAGGGTTATCTATCCTCAAGGAAGATCATGGGCTATTGAATCTAAGGCTGAAACCTAAAATCCCTATGTCTAGTTCATTTTAGATTTACCTCATCAATCTTATTAATTGCCAGTTAACAAGACGCATTAAGCTTAAAACTCAATAAACAAACTAAAGAACTACCCATAAAAAGAAAATCAATTATTAAGTGTGTGTATTGTGTTTCATCACTTCCCTAGAATAAAAATAAAATGCTGGGGGTTGGGGATCCACTTTTACTATTTATAATTTAGATATCTCCCTTAATATAATACAGAAATTAAACATGATATTACCGACCAGCCATAAAGGCGGTATTCTTTATTAAGTCAAAGTAAGTCCGACCAGCCATAAAGGCGGTAATAGTATTTGAACATAAACCAACCATATAGGCGGTGCCACATTATGTCAAATAAATAAAACCAGCCATTAAGGCGGTAATCTTTTATATTTTGAATTATAATTTCCATATTATATTTAAGGGAGATTAATCTAAATTAAAATAATAAAAGCTTCACCTTATCCCCAGCAGAAAATTAACTACTAAACATTAAAAAGAAAGGTAGAAGAAGAGAACTACTATTACTGAAAATTAAAATACATAAATTAAAAATATTTAATATATACAAAACTAGATGCTTCCTATAAAATCAGGGAAGAATCCCAAGGAGAGCATAAGGAGAAACTGAATTTGGCACCTGGAATTTATAGGCAAATTTTGGGTCAGCGTCGCGACGCTGGCAACAGTTACTGGAGTCCACGCGGGGTTGACCACGCGGCTGTCGGCACAATAATTGGTGACATGTGTCACGCTCTGGTTGGCAGGCGATGCGGTCCAATAAGAAGGCGACACGTGGCAGCTTGTGCTAGGCGGGATTTTCGGTCCAATGGTGGCTTGACACGTGGCAGCACCTGATTCGTCGATAATTCGGTCCAATGGCGAGATGACACGTGGCACGCGCTTGGTTTGGTCCAATCAGATGTTGACACTGTTGGATAATATGACCCATAGCGTCACTATTTGTACAGATCATGGTGTTGTTGTACAAATTAACTATGTGACAAAGGAGATTGCAATCTTATCATTTGTGATTAGATCACCTTAGATATATAAATGATGAGAGGTCCCTATGATTTGTTCCTGACGGAGAATGATATGAGACAGTATCAGTCCACGTAGGATAAATCATTAAATATCCCTAGTCGTAGTATTATCGAGACAGGACATCGATAATGCAGAATAGGCTAGTATTGCACTTGTGCGCGTTGTGAGGGCACAACGGCATAGTTCTCATATATTTAAGTATTGGATACTTATGCAAGTGCGATAGGAGGTTGTGTTTCACCGATGGTACGGGAAACAGCTTCGCTCTGGATAGACCCCTCGGAATCCCATTGGTATTATGACTATGTGTCTATGGGAGTCCGACATCAGGGTAGGTGTATTTGGTCTTAACCTGAGACTTGCACCGCTAATACTTACGATAATCGGTAGACTTTGGTCTTGGTGGTACAGGGCTTTAACCGGTTCTGCGTACACCACTTCTGGGTTTATCAGAGAGTCGTGTGTATTGGGTGTGATGTCAAGACGGAAGTATCACTTCAGTCATAGTGGAGATGATGTCACGCAGGATACGGTACTATTGCTCTTGAGTGATGTGCATCCAATCATGATATTATGACCAGGTCATGAATATCTGATTATAGAGACTAGTTACCAGACATCCGACATGTGCTTCGGACGGGGCAGACACTTATCCAGCCCCAGCCCTAGTACGTGACTATCCGATACTGGGCCGATATACACAATATTACGGTATACTACGCTTGATACAGATCTAAATATTCCTGTAAGAATATTTCTGGAGAATTGGGTAGGCATGGCGCTTTGCTAGAAGCCAACCTTGTCTTGTAAATCGGTATAACGTAGTACTAGGTACTTACGTGTTCGGATAGTCCGACAACCGTATTTGCTACCAACATATCCGGAGATCTCATGGGTCGCTTCCCGAAGATTCACCGATGACGTATAACTCGCACTTTATTAATCTGGGATTAATTAGAAGAGAGAGATAGAATTAATCTGGGATTAATTCGAAGAGAGAGAAAATTAATCTGGGATTAATTACGAAGATATTTTATCTGGGATAAAATATTAATTAGAGAGAGAACGATTAATTTAGAATTAATCGGATATAAAATAATATATTCGATATATTATATGAAATTGGATTTCGGCGCGAAATTAAAATTAGATTTTAATTCGGGCGAACGAATTAATTTTGAATTAATTCGTTAGCGACGTGAATAGTGATTTCGCTAGGCGTAATCATTTAATTACGACGCGACGGAAAAATTCGTTAATTTGAATTAGCGACCCGAGCCCGAGAGTGATTGCGAGCGCATTCGTATTTCGAATTCGAGCGCGGCACGCAAGTCACATCAAGCGTCAAATCGCTAGTCGCATCAATTGTCAAATCACTTGTCACTTTGAGTGATGTGACATGACGTGTTGTCCTTTAATAAAGTGACTTGATGTGATAGGTAAAAGTGATGGGTAAAAGTGAAAACATTGATTGATGTTTTACTTTTGACTTTTTGCTTTTTGAAAAGTTTGGTATATATTTATTTTATTTGCTTTTAGAAAATAAATAAATGATATATATTTAACTTTTCTCTCTCTCCCAAATATATAATTCGGTTCTCTCTCTCCAAGCATTAGGGTTTTTACGTTTTTTGAAAATGAAACCTTCTCTCATTCCCTCCTCTTTCAATCGGTTTCTATGAAACCCTTTTTCCCTCCTCTTTCTCTCTTCTCCCTCTCACGCTTCAAGCCGATTTCTTCTCCAAAAATTCTGGTTTGACCGAATCAGTGAGAAGCAAAGAAGAAGGAGTAGTGTAGCACACACATGGGTTATACATAGGTGATAGGGAAACGAATTTATGAGCTTGGAATCGTTTTGGAAGCTTGAAGCTTGGAGCTTCAATGGTGTTCATCAATGGCCGATCATGGAGGAGACAATAACCAGTGAAACCGAGCAGCCCACTGCATGAGGAAGCCACTGCCGAGCTTGGAGGGAGGCAGAAAACGATCTTGTTCTTCGCATCTCAAACCGTTCAATGTGAGTTATGTTTCCGCCTTACTCCTTTGATGTGTTCATACGAATTTTATGCTTGATTTCATGATTCTTGGGACCTATATTAGAACTCAACAATGGTATCTTGAGCTTTGATCAAGCTTGAAAAAGTTAGGGTTAAAATTGGGTAAAGTCGATTTAGGCATGATTTGGTTGAATTGTTGATGAAGTATGCTTGAATGAGGTTGAATTGAAGTTGTGTATGATCAATTTCATGAAATTGGATTGGATTCAATTTTCCCCAATTTTGGGCATGACAAATTTGTGTAAACTTGATTTTGAGCATGTTTGATGAAATTGGATGATTTAGAATGCTTTAAGTATGTTTAATTGAGGATTGATTGGATCAATTTGTTGAAAAAAGTTTGGAACAATTTTCCCCAAATTGCTTATGTTGGCCGAAAATTGAGACCATAATATCTTGGTGAATTTTGTTTGTTTGATCATTGGATGACTTGAAACAAGTGGGTAATGTTAATTGAAATTGATTGGATTGAATTTTGATTTGGAACAATTTTCCCAAATTAAAGTAGGCTTGGCCGAATTCAATTGGATATGAAATTCATTGTGTTTTTTGTATTGATTCATTAGATGAGTTTAATTGATTTGGGAAATGATGATTGTGGATTCAATTGGATTGAAACCGAATCGGATTGGAAAAACCCCTAATTACCGAGAACAAAAGCATGTAAATTGGGTTTGATTTTAATAAATTATGTTGGACACTATTTAATGTTAAGTGCATGATTAATTAGGCTAATTGATGTTTTAGAAATGTTTATTGGATAATAATTGTGTATTACACTTAGGTTAATTAATTATGGAATTTGGAATTTTATAAGTTAATTAATTGGGCTTATTTTGGAAATTGGGCCTTAAGGTTGTAATTGGGCTTTTGGGCTTGGTTGTACCAAGTTAGGTTTAGGCCAATTTGGTTGGATCCAATTGGGCCCAAAACCGCATCCATAAAGTCCAATTATGACTTAATGGACCTTAATTATTTAATTGGGCCTAATGGGCCAAAATTAATTTAAAGGCTTATGGGGTAACTCCCGGATTGGATTTTGGTTGTTCGGTTTGACCCGAGTTGACCAAAAGTCCACGCCTTATAGAAATTAATTAAAAGCCCATTGGACTTTAATTAAATAAACATTAGATGTTAATCGGGCTTTGAGACCCGTTGCGATTAAATTTGGAATTTAAGTCGTAAAGGTTCGTTAATAAAAGTGTAATATTTAATTTGGAATTAAATAGTGAATTAGAATTAAATGCGTATTAATTGGATTTAATTATGTAGTTTAATTTAATTCAAGAATTCGTACTTTGAGTACTTATTCGCATAACGAGTTTGACTCGAGCAAAATCAAATCGTTGTTTGAACATTGGATGATCACTAATTATCAGATTAATTAATTGGATTAGATTGATTGATAACATGCTTGTATGAATACATGGTTGTGATGCATGAATAATGTATATCGGATGGATATTAGTCGGGTGGGGCAATTTTAGAAATTGTTGTAATAAATTTGATTTATTAAATTGGACCTGCGTGTCCAGCCTTATCACCTCTATACTCCTTGTATTCTCTTCTCACCTATTCCCCTCAATGTAAATGAGGTTTCTTTAGAAGTGTAGTGTAACGGGTAGAAGTAAATACATGTGCTAGCTTTGGAGAGAGAAAATGAGAGATTTGATCTAGGATCAATGTAAAGTATCCATCCCTATCATTATTATTTTATTTTCATACTCGCTTTATTATGTGTTTAGAATGCATGTTTAAGGTGTGTATGATGATGAGACCTTAACAAAGATAATTAAATGGTAGCCAATTTGCACGCGAAAAACCCTCATCAAATATCATGCGTTTTTCCTTCCATTGAGTGATTCTTACTCAAGATCCGAGATTGGCATGGGTTGTTGGCCAAAGTCAAGCCCTTGTCCGTCGAAGATGTGTTTGAATCACGAAGGCTTTGTTCCATATCGGTGTCTTGTCCAAGTTGTGGTTTGTTGGCCAAAGTCAAGACCACTTCTTGTCCATCGACATTGATTACGAAGCTTTCCATGGTCAATGGGTCACACTTGACTGGGATCACTAGGTTTGTTGTGCCAAAGCCAAGGCTTAGTTGATTCAGAGGAAAAAGGTTAGGTAATACATTGGATGTATTGGCATATATAAGATATATGTTTAGGATTTGGATATCCGCCTACTGGATCTAGGAATTGGATGAGATCCAATTGATCTTCGAGATCTACCTAGTTAATTATCATACAATTTGTTGGCCAAAGTCAAGATTGTGTGATATTTAACGGGATCCTAGCCCACTAGGAAAACACGGTTTCCCGAGTACTCGACAGAGGGTTAGAGGCTCACCGAAAAATAGTGGGAGGCAAGAATTGAATTTGCAATACTCGTTCAATTACTCGCCATACGCGCTCATTCAAATTATTTCGTCGTTAAATTAAATGTTAGTTGGACTAATATTTAAATTGTTGTTTTAATAATCAGTTGGACTGTATTATATTTGATTATATATAATTGGATTATTATAAAATATATTTGAATTAATTAATTTCAGTGTACAGTGTATTTTATAGTTGGACTATAGTAGTCAATGTAATTGAGGTTAATTAATTTAGATTATATTTGATTATATAGTTGGACTATTATAATCATTATAATAAATAGTACCACAAATCGTTGATTAAATAGTTGGACTATTAGAATCAAGATATAAAAATGAAAGATTAATGTTTAAGACATAATCCTGGGGTGAAAATGTATTTAAACGACTTTAATTTTCAAATTGTGAATAAATTTCAGGATGGTCCTGGAAAAATAATAAGTTATTTTATTTGATAAAATAACGTATTATGCCTAAGCCCAGAGTTAAGAAAATAGTAGAGCATAATCTTTGGAAGATCATGTAATGATAACTTAAGTGCTTAATCCATTATGTTTGTCATAATTATGTTCACAGCTAGTATTAAAATTGGATTTTAGATACTTAGTGTGGTACATAAAATATATATATTGATGTTCAGAATCTATTTTGAACAGGATACTGACTTCAATTGAGATTTATCTGCGAATTGAAAACGGGACGAAAGTCGCTTGTTTTAACCGTAGATATCTGAATTTAGGAACTACCTTCGGGTTAGTACTTAAATTTAGAAACTGTTAAAATGTAGCTAGTTTGACTAGAAACATTATCTCTATATCGCGTATAACCCGCTGCGGGTGTACCTTTATATTCTAGAACACTAAAGTGTTTCATTATATAAAGAAGATACTGAGATAAACACATTAGATGTGAATAACAGGATTTATATTTTGAATATAAATAATCTCAAATATATAACATGACAAATAAATAGCTCAAATTGATTTGATCAAGTTAAGAAACTTAATTGTGGCATAGTTGTCAGGGACACTGATAAACAAGAATCGTATATCCGCACTTTTGAAGAGCGGATACCATGACTGATTTGATTCCATTCAAATAAAGTCTGCGAATCTAGTCTATTTGGGCAAAGTGCCTAAAACACTATTTACTTAGTAAAAGTGTAAATGCCACCGATCTGTTAGCCCTACTTCATAGTGAAGCAAGTGGGCCCATGTCTAGCTAGGATAGATATGGATATGAATATTTCGTGACCTGTACGGATGTGGCATCGCATATGGTTATGTGTTTCTTTTGAAACACAAATCGGAAACTTTTAGAGTTTCGACACGAAATAGACAAATAGATCGGCTAAAGTATTAAACCGTCACGGTAAGACCGTAATGAATAATACTTAAACAATAAGTTTCTAGTATATTTGAAAGAGTATAATATTCTTTCAAATAAGGACTCCTCCCGGAACACATCAGTTTGATGGTGTGTCCGAACAGATTAACCGAATTTTGTTAGACATGACAAGGTTAATCACGAGTCGCTTTGAGCTACCATTTCCTTCGACGGATATGCTAAACAGTGCAAGAACTTATTTTGAATAAGGTTCCATAATAATCTGTTTGACAGATTACATATTAGATATGAACGGGAAAGAAACCGGGTTTCTCATTCCTGATAATTTGGGTATGCTAGGCATATGTTTGGATGATACCAAACTAAAACCCAAATAGGATAAGTGCCAAATGTAGGTCATCCTAGGGATACCGTAAGTATTGTACTTATACACCTCACAATAGAACAATTAGATTGTTGCTCACCATACGTTTTTCCTGATAGGAATACCGATATGCAGTGGTAAGTGGGAGGATAGTATAACCCGATGGAAATCGGAGTAATACTGTTCAAGGCACCGAATCTTAATGGAACACAAATAGTTCATCAAGGATGAGACTATTACCATTAATCTTCGAATACACAAGAACCGCGTAAGTCAGACAGAGTCGGAAAACAACCTGGGGTATGGGTTTCTGATCTAACCTTATAAAGATGTGAATCTTATTGAGGAATACCAACTGACTACGTATGAGGAAGTGATACAAGATATCAACTCCCCAATTATGGCAAAGTGCCATATAATCCGAAATGGATTCCATGTATATCAACCAGTTTGGATACTAGTTGATGTACCACAAGGCATTGTGCCTAATGGTACTTAAAAGTCTTCTAGGAAGACATACATGGATGGCAACATACCAACGTATAAAGCAAGGCTTTAACGGAAAGGTATCGTTATCAACATTGTGTTGATTACGATTCAACCTTTTACATGTTGCCACGGTAAATCCATTTGGATAATGCTTGTTATTCGATCCATGATTGGATTGAAGCAAGCATTAGGTTCTTGGAATTATCGTTTTGATATAATCATAATGATGTATGATTTAATTCAAAATGAAAATAATTCTAGTGTATATATAAGAAGGTTAGTGGGAGCGCACTGACAGTGGCTGTCCTATAAAATAATGATAATACGTCATTTCTTGGAAATGATATTCCCATAAAATGAATATCGGCGAAAGCTTGGCTTTCGAAATACTCTCCTAGAAACCGTACATTGAAAAATGTACAACACCTGGTGTATTATACTCTTTGAGCATATGGATTCACAAACAGGGCAATCCGAGTGATAGTCACTGGATTAATGTTGAAAACATCCATTAGTATCTTAGAGAACTAAGGATGCTGTCTTAGTCTATGGAGAAGGAGAACTTGAAGTGACTGGGATCACTGTAGCAAGTTTCCTATAACTGATAAAGACGACTAAAAGTCGCAAACGGTACTATATAGTTTGAATAACGGAACAGTGAGCTGGAAATCTTCCGAGCAAGATTCTGTTGCCGAATAAACAACAAATACGGATTATTGTTGCAGCTGAGGCAGCAATAGAAGCTATTTGGGTCGATAATAAATCTAATTAGATTAGATATAGTTCTGTTAGTGGCTGAGCTAGGCGTCAGCACAGACTAAGGAGTTAAAGGTCTCATCGACGATCCAGATATATACTTCTATATTCATCTGATTCGTTCGGATCATACATCGTGGCGATGTGATGATCATGTAAATCGCATCGGATGATAATCATGCAAATCCGCTGACGAAAACCTTTTCTCAGCAGTTTGAGCCAACCGTACATAGTTCGGGTGTTAGACACTCGAGTGACTGGCTATGTGCCAAGTGGGAGATTGTTGGATAATATGACCTATAGCGTCACTATTTGTACAGATCATGGTGTTGTTGTACAAATTAACTATGTGACAAAGGAGATTGCACTCTTATCATTTGTGATTAGATCACCTTAGATATAAATGATGAGAGGTCCCTATGATTTGTTCCTGGACGGAGAATGATATGAGACAGTATCAGTCCACGTAGGATAAATCATTAAATATCCATAGTCGTAGTATTATCGAGACAGGACATCGATAATGCGGAATAGGCTAGTATTGCACTTGTGCGCGTTGTGAGGGCACAACGGCATAGTTCTCATATATTTAAGTATTGGATACTTATGCAAGTGCGATAGGAGGTTGTGTTTCACCGATGGTACGGGAAACAGCTTCGCTCTGGATAGACCCCTCGGAATCCCATTGGTATTATGACTATGTGTCTATGGGAGTCCGACATCAGGGTAGGTGTATTTGGTCTTAACCTGAGACTTGCACCGCTAATACTTACGATAATCGGTAGACTTTGGTCTTGGTGGTACAGGGCTTTAACCGGTTCTGCGTACACCACTTCTGGGTTTATCAGAGAGTCGTAGTGTATTGGGTGTGATGTCAAGACGGAAGTATCACTTCAGTCATAGTGGAGATGATGTCACGCAGGATACGGTACTAGTGCTCTTGAGTGATGCGCATCCAATCATGATATTATGACCAGGTCATGAATATCTGATTATAGAGACTAGTTACCAGACATCCGACATGTGCTTCGGACGGGGCAGACACTTATCCAGCCCCAGCCCTAGTACGTGACTATCCGATACTGGGCCGATATACACAATACTACGGTATACTACGCTTGATACAGATCTAAATATTCCTGTAAGAATATTTCTGGAGAATTGGGTAGGCATGGCGCTTTGCTAGAAGCCAACCTTGTCTTGTAAATCGGTATAACGTAGTACTAGGTACTTACGTGTTCGGATAGTCCGACAACCGTATTTGCTGCCAACATATCCGGAGATCTCATGGGTCGCTTCCCGAAGATTCACCGATGACGTATAACTCGCACTTTATTAATCTGGGATTAATTAGAAGAGAGAGATAGAATTAATATGGGATTAATTCGAAGAGAGAGAAAATTAATCTGGGATTAATTACGAAGATATTTTATCTGGGATAAAATATTAATTAAAGAGAGAGAACGATTAATTTAGAATTAATCGGATAAAATAATATATTCGATATATTATATGAAATTGGATTTCGGCGCGAAATTAAAATTAGATTTTAATTCGGGCGAACGAATTAATTTTGAATTAATTCGTTAGCGAAGTGAATAGTGATTTCGCTAGGCGTAATCATTTAATTACGACGCGACGGAAAAATTCGTTAATTTGGAATTAGCGAACCCGAGCCCGAGAGTGATTGCGAGCGCATTCGTATTTCGAATTCGAGCGCGGCACGCAAGTCACATCAAGCGTCAAATCACTAGTCGCATCAATTGTCAAATCACTTGTCACTTTGAGTGATGTGACATGACGTGTTGTCACTTTAATAAAGTGACTTGATGTGATAGGTAAAAGTGATGGGTAAAAGTGAAAACATTGATTGATGTTTTACTTTTGACTTTTTGCTTTTTGAAAAGTTTGGTATATATTTATTTTATTTGCTTTTAGAAAATAAATAAATGATATATATTTAACTTTTCTCTCTCTCCCAAATATATAATTCGGTTCTTTCTCTCCAAGCATTAGGGTTTTTACGTTTTTTGAAAATGAAACCTTCTCTCATTCCTCTCCTCTCTCAATCGGTTTCTATGAAACCCTTTTTCCCTCCTCTTTCTCTCTTCTCCCTCTCACGCTTCAAGCCGATTTCTTCTCCAAAAATTCTGGTTTGACCGAATCAGTGAGAAGCAAAGAAGAAGGAGTAGTGCTAGCACACACATGGGTTATACATAGGTGATAGGGAAACGAATTTATGAGCTTGGAATCGTTTTGGAAGCTTGAAGCTTGGAGCTTCAATGGTGTTCATCAATGGCCGATCATGGAGGAGACAATAACCAGTGAAACCGAGCAGCCCACTGCATGAGGAAGCCACTGCCGAGCTTGGAGGGAGGCAGAAAACGATCTTGTTCTTCGCATCTCAAACCGTTCAATGTGAGTTATGTTTCCGCCTTACTCCTTTGATGTGTTCATACGAATTTTATGCTTGATTTCATGATTCTTGGGACCTATATTAGAACTCAACAGACACGTGGCGTCCGGGGCAAGTTAGCAGAATCGTTGTGATGGTGACACGTGGCACGGCGCACGTTAGCATGATCGCCGCACGTTAGCAAATTTTGACCAATCAGTTTTTGACACGTGTCACATGGCGTAAGTTAGCAAGTCCGGCGCATGCTGGGCGTCGTGACCCGCAAGGCTTCAACGTCGCGACGCCGAAATGACGAAAATGACATTTGGTCCAATTTTGTCCATTTTGCCCCCAAATTGTCTCCAATGCTTCCCAAACTTTATTTATCTACAAAATAACACAAAACACATCAAAACATTCACAAAACTCAAGAAACCATATAAAATATTAGGTTAAAATGAGTGGGAAATAGTGATATAAATACCACTCATCAGTGATCATCCGATATTGGACAAAAATACGGAATACTACGTATACTACGTCTGATATAGATCCTTTAATCCTTTAAGGATATTTCTGGAGAATTGGGTAGGCATGGCGCTTTGCTAGAGGCCAACCTTGTCTTGTAAATCGGTAAAACGTAGTACTTGGTACTTACGTGTTCGGATAGTCCGACGACCGAATTTACTGCCAACATATCCGGGGATCTCATGCGTCGCTTCCCGAAGATTCACCGATGAAGTATGACTCGCACTCTAAATTAATCTGGGATTAATTAGAAGAGAGAGAAAATTAATCTGGGATTAATTGCGGAGATATTTTATCTGGGATAAAATTTCATTAAAAGAGAGAAAACGGTTAATTTGGAATTAATCGAGAAATTAATATATTTGATATATTAAACGAAATTAGATTTCGAAGCCGAATTAAAATTGGATTTTAATTCGGGCAAACGAATTAATTTAGGATTAATTCGTTAGCGACGTGAATAGTGAGTTTGCTAGGCGTAATCATTTTAGGATTAACGAAGTGATGTGAGTGGTTGGTGCCATTAAAGGCTTGACTTTTTGAAAGCCAAATTCATTCCAAATGAATTTGAAATTCACATTTGTGTATAAGATACACAAATTTGGAACAACCAAATACAACTCTCTCTCATCTCTCTCCATTCACGCCCAAGGGGCCAAAAACCTTCTGGTTTGCTGTTAAAAACCATGAGCAGTGGGAAGCCAAGAGTGGGATTTTGTGGCAAAATCAAATGTACTAGCACACTTACGAGACATGCGAAGGTGATAGGGAAGTCTACCAATGAGCCGGAAATCAAATGACGAAGCTTGGATTCTTGTTGATTGAAGGCCAAAAACAGTGAGGAAATCTGCTCACTGCCGAATGCAATCCAAGGCAGAAAATGGAGTTCCGTTGCTTGCCGCGTCGCTCAATCGATCGATGTGAGTATTCCGCAACTTCGTTGATTTGTATTCACACTTATTTCATGCTTATTATTGATCTTGGGACCTTAATAGAAACCAACAGTTTCTTAGTCGATGTGGGACTAAGGGGGAGGGGCATGTGAGGTGTTTGTGCGTGAAGTGTTGAAGGAAATTAAGGGTGAGTTGTTTCCTAACCAATGTGGGATAAAAGAGAGTGAAGGGGTTGCAGTTTTTTAGTACTTTGGGGGTTACTTTGGTGGCTGTTTTTCGGTAGTTAGGGGGCTGTTTGAGTGCAATTTTTTTGGTATGAATGACCTACAGTGGGAGGGAAGTTTCGGTGAATTTAAGGGCTACTGTATATGGGGCTTTATGCGTGAGTTTAGGGGCTGGAATGAATGGGTGATTTTAGGGGCTGCTGGGCGTGTTTGGAGGGGTGATCAAAGGGGTTATTTTGGCGTGAATAAGGCTGGTTCCAGTGGCTGTTTTGTGCGTGAGGTTGGGCTGATTTCAAAGGGTGATTTGTGCGTGAGGTTAGGCTGATTTCATAAGGTGATTTGCGTGACTTCGGGGGGGAGTTCGCTGGTTGTTTGCTAGTTGTTTGCTGGTTGTAATGGAGAGGGATTTTGGTGTGCTTGGGCGTGAACACCTTAGAGAGGAGAAGAGAGTCTTGTGTTGCGTATGTGCTATGAAGGTGCTAGGGGTTTCAAGGGGTATAAGGGTTCTTTATATAGGAAAATGAAGGTGCATTTATTGGGTAGGCTAACATTAATGAGGGTTATTAATTGGGTGGCTAACTTTGTTGAAAAAAAATGGAAAGGGAAATGGTTTTGTCAATGGCGTGGGGTTGTTTGATTAAATGGTGATGGGAGGCTATTAAATGGCTTGAAAAACTTTGTTGAAAATAGGGGTAAGGTAATTTGGAGGTCAATGACGTGGGGCATGCTTGGTGGAAGGTTAATTTGGTTGTTTGAATAGTTAGTAGAGGGGTAAATTAGTGGAGTTTGGTTGCATGGCTTTGCATGGGAGATGGTTCACGTAAAATGGGGCAAAAGAGGCGTGAAGGTTGTGTTTAATTTATGTGTTGGCCGAGAGTGAGCAAAGAAGAATATGGTTTTGGGCCAATGGTGATTTTGAAACGGAGGTCCAACGAGCAATCCCAAAACTAAACGAGCGAATAAAGTCTAACAAAACGTCAATTCTTGACTTTTCCCTTCCGATTTCCGTTTCCCGCGACTTCCGCGGCGTAAGAGGTAGTGCCTCCGCACGAGGCTCATCATCGGGACTTATATGCAAAAATGCAGTGCCTACAGTTTGTAAACTTTCCTCTATAAATAAGAGATGTTCAACACTTCATTTCCTCAGCAAATTTCCATAGGTCTCTCTGAGATTTTGTGGGATGAGCTCTTGTGTGTGTTTTTTCTTTTGTAATTTCTTTTTCTTTTATTAATTAAATCATGGGTGTCTTTATTAATATTTTTGCTAATTTGTATCATGTTAGGGTAAAGGGTGAAGTTCTTGGTATTTTTGCCGATTGGCACAGATAATACTTGAATCTCATAAATGAGAGAGAGTTGACTATCAAAGATCTGAATTAATTATTGATAATTTTTATTACCGCATATATGGCTGGCTTTATATATTTGACATAATTGAGTACCTTGTCAGAACTTGTTATAGACAAATGATATCACTGCTTTTATGGTTGGTTTTATATATTTTGACATATTTAGTACATTGACAGGACTAATTATAGACAGGACGAATCACATTTTTTGGCATAATTAATACATGATAATTATGAAATAAATTGATTGGGAAATGATTATATTTTTTATTTTATAAAAAGTAAAAAATTATTTTATATTTGAAATATCAAGAGTGGATCCCATAACCCTAGTATTTTATTATTTTTATTTTTTAGCTGAATTATTATTTTATCTTATTAAATCTATTTCCTGTGGATTGACACCGGACTTACCGGGTTATTTTATTACTTCGACACTCTTATACTGGGAGTAAAGAACCATTTTTTGAGCGTATTAGTTGGCATGTGGTTAAAGTTTCTCCCTTATGGCCTTATTGAATGGAAAAATGGGGGAACATTCTCTTGTGGCCAAGTAATTTTAGTTGCTTGGGATCGGGTATGTCCCACCGAAGCCTTATTGAGTTCATTGGCATGAGGTCGGAGCTTTTCCCCATGGACTTATTTAAATGTCACAAAGAGGGGAAATTCCCTTGTAGCCAAATGATTATGGCGGCTTGAGGTCGGATACATCCCATCAAGGCCCTATTGAGTTCATTTTCATGGGGTCGGATTTTCTCCCTCATGGTCTTGTCTGTTCCAGGTCAATTTTGAAATTGTTGAATATGGTCGGGTAGAAGACGCCCAATATTGAGAGTTTTTGGAATTATTTAGACTCTTCCAAGTATGAGGACATCATCTAGGCAGATTTGTGATATAATGGACCAGGGTATCAGTGTTCATGCTTGTGGTCTGGTCTCTTAAGGGAGTGATTGGAGTTAGTTTGGTTGAATTTACCAAGTGTTGGTTAATAGGGATTAAGTTCGACATGTTAAAGTAAAGTGGAAGTAGTCCCATTACATGTATTTGTTTTGTGTGTGCTTCATAATAGAAAATAAAGCATTCAAAAAATTGTATCTTCATTAAGTGGGAAAGATTTGTTGGGGTTTTGGGCGTTGGGAGCAGCGGAAGCGCGGGTCCGGGCGAAATCGTATTTTAAAACTTTTTCAAAAATACCGAATAAATTATTCAATATCTAATATGAACAATTTATTCATATTTAACCTTAACCAATTTATTTAATATCATATATTAACATAAATAAGATGAAAACTCGCGAAACTTTTACGAAAACCATTTTTCTGCAAAATTGCCTAAAACGCGTTTTTGACCGAACCGACTACCCGACACTTATGGAAATTGCCCAGGTCAGCTCCAATAGGGTCGGGGCAGTTCACGGGCTGCCCGAACAGTGACGGAATCATTGTTTTCACAGCCGTCACCCGGTTGGCTCAAAATCCACCCGGTAACGCCGTTTTTGGCCGTTTTCGCTTATTTCAAATCGGAAACACTTTCCGGAAATTGTGTCAATTCCCAAAACACATCCAAAACATTATAAAGACAACAATTTCATCACCTAATCAGAATGAAGTGCAGGTCTGATCCAGTGAACAAATTAGCCAAATTATCATACTTTAATCCAATTTTACACAAGATTAATCAAATTAATCCAACACCAATTGAGTCCCACCACACATGAACAACCCAAGAACAATTCTAGGCTATTTAGAGTGGATCAACAACTCTAGAATGAAAACTCTTCAACAATTGAATAAATTGGACAAAATTACACTAATTTCCATCCAATATCAATTTCACACATGCATACACTTCCAAATCCATCATCAACAACCAAAATCCCCAATTTAAGAAACAAAAGGAACCCTAGAACAATTCTTATAATTCAAGAAAAACAAGAAATAAATTTACAAGTTTAGAGATTAAGAATTACCTTTTAATCTCAAATTTCCTAAACCTTTTTTTTTCTTGAATTTCCTTTCATTTCTTCAAGGATTCTTTAAACAATTTTAGAAACCCATTTGAAAGCCTTTTGTTGCTGAGTTTCGGCAATAATGATCAACAAAGAAGAAGAAACTATTAACCCTTTTTTAAAAGGCCACTTTGACCGAATTGATGATCAAGAAAAGAGGGACAATTTTTCTTTTATTTATTTCTTCATTGACGACTTAATGAATAGGAAAAAGGGGGTTGTTTTAGTCATTTGCATTTTAATCAAATAAAAGTCAATATATACTTTATAGTTTCCAATCAAAATTGGACATATATAAAGCTTATTTAAAACTTGTCATAACAACCAATAATAATATAACATATATCATAATATTTATGAAAATGGTTAATTAATTAATTATTTAAATATTTAACAATTAAATATTCAAATAATCAATTAATATAATTATTATTGTATATGTATTTTTATTTACAATAAATAACAAATACATATATTTATGACATGTGTCAAAATCTCATTTGACGAATAATTAATGTGTATCTAATCGTATTATGTATCAAATACAAAAACACAACAATTATGAGAGACCAAAATCCCCTAAAGCATGTGTTATCGTTTAACCGATTAAACGATCCGAATTAACTCATTTAATCCGGTGAAGTATGATGAATAATCCGTATTATTCATATCGAGTTGCCCAAGTGCTCAACGAGTACACTTCATATTGTGAGACTCTCTAAGTTTAGGTTTATCCGTCACAAAATCTGATTTCGTGTCCATAATCCACCCACTCATGGATTATGACGACCATGGATAATCTCGCTAAACTATGCAAGCTGAGGTCATAGCATACGTAAAATCTCTCCGTCACAGGCCATCCATATTATACCTGGGATATAGATGAGAACGTCCAATCCATTTGGTATAATACAGTCGACTTTCAATTTACGATCTCTAAATAACACTCGGAACTGATTTCCGAAGTTATACCACGGCCATGGATTTACTAGATCGAAAACACGTGAGGATGCCTATGCCATGTACACAAGACTGACGGATCCTATCTTGATACGCACAGGATATCATGAGCATCAGTCCACACCCAACGAACAGGCGGAGCTCTGATCATGACTAGATCGTTGACGTGACTGCCATCAAAGTGTGGAGGATAGCTCATATATCCACAATGGTATCTCAAGTCGAAGGATCACTATGCTCGCTTAACTCGAGAAGGTTCCTATTGACGTTGGTGTACCATCTATTAGGAAACCTTCGGTGAGTCATTCAGTGTCTTATCAAATAAACACATACATGTCTATACGAGTCTCCCGAGACTCATGGTTCACTGGGATAAACCATCGGACCAAGTCACGATATACGACATGTACTGGTCTCAGCAGATTTTACTAACCGACCCAAAAATCTTGACCAGGAACTTTATTTAAGGATATACAACTAATAGTGCGCTTCCCAATGTCAATTACAAACTACGTTGTAACTGCACACTATACTGTAAATCCTAGGGTCTTTGTCTAATATACACGTATCACTGAATCAGATTCAGTTTCAATCTAATCGAGATTAGATCGAATAAATGTATAAAAGACAAGGGTGCTACCAGTAAAATTAGTAATATTATGGAAAATTGAACCGCTCGTATTAATGAATCGGACATAAATACGATCCGGATTGGCACTCGGAGCACCAACCCTAACAATTTCTCCCACTTGCTCTAGTGTCAATCCATGGTATCATATACATATCTCAATGTGTATCGCATACTCATGGCCCTCAAGAGCTCACCAGCACTCAAGAGGTAGACACCAACAAGTAAGCCTGCTTTAACAAATCGAGTCTGTCCAACAAACCCAATCGTTTTCCTTAGCGGGCATCATTCATATTTTGTAGAATCCAAATTCCACATCAATATGCCCCATATGTTATATTATTACTGTGCTATAGCTACTAAGTCATATATATATTTAGAAATCAAATCCAAATACTTTAAGACAACCGCAAGCACAAAACTAATATCAACACTTCTAATCTTTGAGGTCACTATGCAAACTTCATAAGTCAATACTTCATAAGTTGTAACTGATTCCACTAGATTAGTATAATCAACGGTGACACTCCCACTGCATCCTTTCTGACTTAATAGGACTTAGACCATCTAATGTCATAATTAGATTCAAAACTAATATGACCTTATGGTTGCTGACTAAATTCTCCATGAATAAGAAACTTGTTCTTAATATCTCAAAGATCACAAAGAACTTGTTTCTAGAACTATCATATGGTCTGCATCATATCAAAATAACTTGTAACAATTACAATTAAATTGATATCTTTAATCGCACATAATATAGCATTCATCACGCCATCATCATATGATGTATAAGATTGATTAGACATTACAATCATTCTTTCTTTTGACAAAGGAATCATCCTTTACGAAAAACGAATACTATATTTATAAAAGACACGTTAACTGTCAAACAGTTATACTAACTGTCATACATATAGTCTTACTGTGTCTTTTATTAGATCGTATCTAATATGCGACTAATGGGAGTTTCTCACAAGTCTCTCAGTTTTATATCTTATATAAAACTTTATATCCAATATAATAAAGACTACTCTCACTGCTTCCACGGAGAAAAGAAAACTTAAGATATATAATACTAGAAAGAAGTTTGTACGCTCCCACTGACCCTATTGACAAATACGTATTCTTCATACTTCGATAAAACCAGACAATCTGACTGTATCAAAATTAGAAAGCACGAATTTCCGGAAAACTTATCTGAGTCTACAATAGGCTCCATAAGCCAGTATATCAAACTGTGATTTTAGCAGAATACAAACCCTATGGCCATTCTAGAATGAACTCTCCAAACAAAGAAATCACAATGGATTTCTCATTCGAAGAAATCACTCAAGAATGCCATTTTGCATTCTTTTGCCAAAATACAGTTTAATATCAACATTAACCAACAGATCCTTAATCATTCAATCAGTGCGACTAGAGACAAGCTTCCTCAGAATCTACAATAGACTATTGAGTATAACCTACTCACTGTCATACTATAAAGGTCAAACATTTATCAAGCTCACTATGCTTTTGCTGCATAAATAATTTGCACAACTCATGAACAATTCATGACGAAAGCCCAATCAAGTTCTAAACTTGATCGTAGTAAGCTATGAACAATCTTAATCTATGGTTCAATGTCTAGTTCCGGAATCGATATCAAATATCATTCACACTACAAGTTATAGGATAATTTTCTTCAATAAGAAAACAACAGAATCATTAAGTATCGGATACTTTGTAAATGATTATGACATCCTATTATACTTATACGGAAGTTGTCTAAGGGTTTTTTCATCTTATTAATTATTTAGTTCCATTACAATTTATCATTCTCATATTTGACTTCACTAAGTCAAATATTTTCTGCAATCGTCAACATCCAATGTTAACTACCAAGTAACAAAACAATTTTATTACTCGAGATCGTAGAAAAGATATTCTATCAAATAGAATACAATATTCTATTAAATAGAATAAATGATAAACATTTCACTCGTACCTCCAAGGCACAAGTACTTTCAATTACATAACCATTATATATAAAAAAAAACTCAAATCTTAAACTTTTCAAGATTCAAATTTTCTACTATACATATCATATACGTAATCGTAGAAACGAATGGAACAATAATTAAAAAGATGAATTGGTGATACTGGAGCATAACCCCAAGAGTATTGAAAAATTAATTCGGTAACTCTCAATATCAACGAATCAAATCATATAAGATTCGATAACTTCCACTGACCAATTCCATCACAATGGAATCGTGGAAGTTTAATATCGAGTAAGAATCATATTCAATTAATAACTTCAGAACTAATCGCCTTAAATTCATGTGTTTGATCAAATCAAACATCTTCGAACAATTCAAAGACGCACAATGAATTTCTAAAGATACAATTTTCAACACTACAGATAAAATATCGTTGAACTATTCAAAATATTCTATCCGAGTTCCATTTGAAACATATTGACAGCTCTTGAACAATTCAAGACGTTCAACATGTTCTCTATTGAAAACACGTAATTAAGTCATGACAATTCATAAACCGAGTTACGAAGCAAAGAAAACTATCTTAGGCAATTTCTAATTCATTAAACCACATACATCCAATGTATTAGTTTAATAAATCGGTAGTCCAATGACAATCATCGGTTAAATGAGATTTAATCACAACCTGAATACAATATTCATTAAATGGATAAGGATATATGGTGTGATCTCATATCAGACCATCATTTACCATAAAGAATAAGCATCTGATGTTTTTATGATAAAATCTCATAAAGCAAAGTTCTAAGTTATTTATTTTATCGAATATTTTTCTAAATGTTTATCTTTTCATTAATGACACTACTAGTCGTCTTAAAATATGTAACAACTGTTTATACAGAACAAGTAACTATCCAATAGTCACAAGTCTGATATCAAATATCAAAATAGTTATTAAACATTATTTTAATTAACTAGACAGGAGATCCGGTATCCAATACCTACAATTGTCGTATTGCGAGAATCAAAATTCTCTATACACAACTATACACATCTCATTTCTTATGTTTTATAATTTGCGTTCAATTATTCACAACGATTGCAAAATAATTGATTAGCAAACTGTGTCGGACACGTGACTTCTAAAAGTCACTAAAAGCCAAGAAACATCATTAAAGATAAACAAAAACTAAAGGGGTTTTCTTAATGTCAGACAAGAATCTCGAGACATGAACTATTCAAGTCAATTCTTTTCTGCATAAGAAACAATTCTAACTAGATTATCATATCCAAACACAGATATCTATTTAGATTACCTAATCGTGACTTAGAAATTAAGTCACAAACCATCTTGATTTTCAAGAAAATCGGAACAACAGTTCCCGATGGTTTTAACTAATCTAACTATATCTAAGTCTACTGTCTTTCTAGAACCTATTCTAGAGTAACGCAACCATAAGTTAAGTCAGAAAAGCTATTCAGGTAATAGACATGCAGTGGATTAGAAGTATAATTCTATAAACAATATAGAATAAAAAGAAAACGAAGCAGTAAATTCCAAAATATTACGCACTGCCTGAGTTATGGATTTTAAACTCAGCAGTGTCTCCCACTACTTTACGTAATACCGTAATCCCCAATGGACAACGGTAATTCAATAATTAAATCGAATTCCATAGTGAGAGTAGGATCCCATGAATATATTTCGACTCACAGCTTTGGCACGTTCTCGCCTACGTATATTCATTAGGTAGACAACTTATTTTCAATCACTCACCAGTGACTCCTGGTTTTGGTCCTGACTGTTTCTCGCTGTGACAGCTTTGGCGCGTTCACAGGGAGGCGTATCAAGGCTTCACTTGCCAATGACAAACTCAAGTTACTGATGTAGTCCTGACAGCTTTGGCACGTTCAGGATTTCCACTATCACTTGAATTTGTCTCTTATCATATAAGTTCTATCGGCGCAAATGAACTACCATCAACCATAACTGCACAGCTTTGGCACGATACAGCTATAGCATCAGGAAATCATTTGCATCCGTACTGACAAGGCAGACCAAGAAACATGTATCCAATACAGGTTACTTTACAGCCATATTTAAAAGCGGGGATTTTCCCTACGGAAGCTATATTCTACATCCAATGCAGAATTTTAATCTAAATCATTTTCTAAACATTTCAATTCTACTTTAGAAAATATAACACAATTTAACTATTAAATTTCCGTTATATTTTCCTTTAACGTAAAACCGAAAAGTAATGAAACATATATAGATTACAAGCATGTGCGAACATTAAAATTGGATTATATATCAAATATCAAGCATGAATAATGTAATGCATGAAGCATCAGACCTGCTCTGATACCATTTTTGTTGGGGTTTTGGGCGTTGGACGCAGCGGAAGCGCGGGTCCGGGCGAAATCGTATTTTAAAACTTTTTCAAAAATACCGAATAAATTATTCAATATCTAATATGAACAATTTATTCATATTTCACCTTAACCAATTTATTTAATATCATATATTAACATAAATAAGATGAAAACTCGCGAAACTTTTACGAAAACTGTTTTTCCGTAAAATTGCCTAAAACGCGTTTTTGACCGAACCGACTACCCGACACTTATGGAAACTGCCCAGGTCAGCTCCAATAAGGTCGGGGCAGTTCACGGGCTGCCCGAACAGTGACAGAATCACTGTTTTCACAGCCGTCCGTCACCACCCGGTTGGCTCAAAATCCCCCACCCGTAACGTCGTTTTGGCCGTTTTCGCGCTTATTTCAAATCGGAACCACTTTCCGGAAATTGTGCCAATTCCCAAAACACATCCAAAACATTATAAAGACAACAATTTCATCACCAAATCAGAATGAAGTGCAGGTCTGATCCAGTAAACAAATTAGCGAAATTATCATACTTTAATCCAATTTTACACAAGATTGATCAAATTAATCCAACACCAATTGAGTCCCACCACACATGAACAACCCAAGAACAATTCTAGGCTATTTAGAGTGGATCAACAACTCTAGAATAACAACTCTTCAACAATTGAATAAATTGGACAAAATTACACTAATTTCCATCCAATATCAATTTCACACATGCATACACTTCCAAATCCATCATCAACAACCAAAAGCCCCAATTTAAGAAACAAAGGAACCCTAGAACAATTCTTATAATTCAAGAAAAACAAGAAATAAATTTACAAGTTTAGAGATTAAGAATTACCTTTTAATCTCAAATTTCCTAAACCTTTTTTTTTTCTTGAATTTCCTTTCATTTCTCCAAGGATTCTTTAAACAATTTTAGAAACCCATTTGAAAGCCTTTTGTTGCTGAGTTTCGCAATAATGATCAATAAAGAAGAAGAAACTATTCACCCTTTTTTAAAGGCCACTTTGACCGAATGGATGATCAAGAAAAGAGGGACAATTTTCTTTTTATTTATTTCTTCATTGACGACTTAATGAGTAGGAAAAAAGGGGGTTTTTTTTAGTCATTTGCATTTTAATCAAATAAAAGTCAATATATACTTTATAGTTTCCAATCAAAATTGGACATATATAAAGCTTATTTAAAACTTGTCATAACAACCAATAATAATATAACATATATCATAATATTTATGAAAATGGTTAATTAATTAATTATTTAAATATTTAACAATTAAATATTCAAATAAATCAATTAATATTATTATTGTATATGTATTTTTATTTACAATAAATAACAAATACATATATTTATGACATGTGTCAAAATCTCATTTGACGAATAATTAATGTGTATCTAATCGTATTATGTATCAAATACAAATACACAACAAATACGATAGACCAAAATCCCCTAAAGCATGTGTTATCGTTTAACCGATTAAACGATCCGAATTAACTCATTTAATCCGGTGAAGTATGATGATAATCCGTATTATTCATATCGAGTTTCCAAAGTACTCAACGAGTACACTTCATATTGTGGGACTCTCTAAGTTTAGGTTTATCCGTCACAAAATCTGATTTCGTGTCCATAATCCACCCACTCATGGATTGTGACGACCACGGATAATCTCGCTAAACTATGCAAGCTGAGGTCATAGCATACGTAAAATCTCTCCGTCACAGGCCATCCGTATTATACCTGGGATATAGATGAGAACGTCAAATCCGTTTGGTATAATACAGTCGACTTTCAATTTACGATCTCTAAATAACACTCGGAACTGTTTTCCGAAGTTATACCATGGCCATGGATTTACTAGATCGAAAACACGTGAGGATGCCTATGCCCTGTACACAGGACTGACGGATCCTATCTTGATACGCACGGGATATCATGAGCATCAGTCCACACCCAACGAACAGGCGGAGCTCTGATCATGACTAGATCGTTGACGTGACTGCCATCAAAGTGTGGAGGATAGCTCATATATCCACAGTGGTATCTCAAGTCGAAGGATCACTATGCTCGCTCAACTCGAGAAGGTTCCTATTGACGTTGGTGTACCATCTATTAGGAAACCTTCGGTGAGTCATTCAGTGTCTTATCAAAGAAACACATACATGTCTATACGAGTCTCTCCCGAGACTCAGGTTCACTGGGATAAACCATCGGACCAAGTCACGATATACGACATGTACTGGTCTCAGCGGATTTTACTAACCGACCCATGTTAGCAATCTTGACTAGGAACTTTATTTAAGGATATACAACTAATAGTGCGCTTCCCAATGTCAATTACACACTACGTTGTAACTGCACACTATACTGTAAATCCTAGGGTCTTTGTCTAATATACACGTATCACTGAATCAGATTCAGTTTCAATCTAATCGAGATTAGATCGAATAAATGTATAAAAGACAAAGGTGCTACCAGTAAAATTAGTAATATTATGGAAAATTGAACCGCTCGTATTAATGAATCGGACATAAATACGATCCGGATTGACACTCGGAGCACCAACCCTAACAAGATTTTACACTGGGCCCCCTCGAGGTTACCCATATATAAATTAAAAAAAAGGGAGATTCTATATTGGACCTTGTTATATACTTTTCCAAGTATCTTTGATATGCTTCCAAATGAACAACTGTTACATCCCGAATTTCATCCAGCAAATCAATATTTATCTCTTGAATTGCCTAATTTTTTGGAATCTAACTTGTCAACTTTCTCTCTATTGTCTGATATGCTCATTGTATTTTAGGCGGCTCACCGAGCCTTCTTCCTTTCTGATCAATAAGTTTCTTCTTCAAATTGTTGAAGATGGTTCAATTGGTTATCTCTGCCTAGCCATTAGACTGTGGGTAGCTCCGAGATGAAAACCTTTACCGAATCTCATTCTCCTCACGAAAATCTTGAACCATTGTATTCTAGAATCGTTTACCGTTATCCATGATCAATGTTCGTGGAAGGCCAAATTTGGCAATGATTTACTTTTTTAACAACCTGACCACGTCTTTCTCAGTGATATTCTTTTATGTCTCTGCTTTTACCCACTTAGTGAAGTAATTTGTTGCTAACATAACAAATATAACTCGTTCGGTAGAAACATATTCATCCCCCATTGTACAAGTGGTCAAGGAGTGGCCATTATTACTAAGTCTTCTCTGGAGAGATGGATCTTTAAGGCATTTTTTGACATTTTTTGCATTTTCTAGCGAAGACTTCCAAGTTATTCTAGAGTATCTCCGATAACACTTCTTATGCTTGTTGTTTTATCAAACATTTAAGTGGTCTGGAATATGATCTTCGATATAACTCTCCATCCACCAAGTAATATTGGATCTAACAGGTTGAATTCTGGTTTCGAGGAATTGTCTGATTTTGCAAGTATGCCACATAGGGATACATCCAGGAATCATCTCTACCTACATTCATAACTGTTGGATAATGGACCCATAGCGTCACTATTTGCACAGATCATTGTGTTGTTGTAGGCAAATTAAACTATGTGACAAGGAAATTGCACTCTCATCATTGTGATTAGATCACCATAGATATATAAATGAAGAGAGGTCCCTATGATTAGTACCTGGACTGAGAATGATATGAGACAGTATCAGTCCCGAAGGTTTAATCATTAAATATCCCTAGCCGTAGTATTATCGAGACTGGACATCGATAATGCGGAATAGGCTAGTATTGCACTTGTGCGCGTTTGTGAGGGCACAACGGCATAGTTCTCATATATATAAGTGTTGGATACTTATGCAAGTGCGATAGGAGGTCGTGTTTCATCACCGATGGTACGGGAAACAGCTTCGCTCTGGATAGACCCCTCGGAATCCCATTGGTATTATGACTATGTGTCTATGGGAGGCCGAAATCGAGGTAGGTGTGTATAGTCTTAACCTGAGACTTGCATCGCTAATACTTACGATAATCGATAAACTTTGGTCTTGGTTGGTAGGGGACTTTAACCAACCGGTCCTGTGTACACCATTTCTGGGTTTATCAGAGAGTCGTAGTGTATTGGGGTGATGTCAAGACGGAAGTATCACTTCAGTCATTTGGAGATGATGTCACGCAGGATACGGTACTAGTGCTCTTGAGTGTTGCGCAACCAATCGGGATATTGTGACCAGGTCATGTATATCCGATTATAGAGACTATGTTACCAGACATCCGATATGTGTTTCGGACGGGGCAGACACTTATCCAGCCCCAGCCCTAGCACGTGATTATCCGATACTGGGCCGATATACACAATACTACGGTATACTACGCTTGATACAGATCTATATATTCCTGTAAGAATATTTCTGGAGAATTGGGTAGGCATGGCGCTTTGCTAGAAGCCAACCTTGTCTTGTAAATCGATATATAAACGTAGTACGAGGTACTTACGTGTTCAGACAGTCTGACGATCGTATTTACTGCCAACATATCCGGAGATCTCATGGGTCGCTTCCTGAAGATTCACCGATGATGTATAACTCGCACTTAATAATCAGGGATTAATTAGAAGAGAGAGATAGAATTAATCTGGGATTAATTCGATGAGAGAGAATATTAATCTGGGATTAATGCGGAGATATTTTATCTGGGATAAAATATTAATTAAAGAGAGAGAACGATTAATTTGGAATTAATCGATAAAAATAATATATTTGATATATTATTAGAAATTGGATTTCGACGCGGAATAAAATTAGATTTTAATTCAGGCGAACGAATTAATTTAGAATTAATTCGTTAGCGACGTGAATAGTGAATTCGCTAGGCGTAATCATTTAATTACGACGCGACCGAAAATTCGTTAATTTGGAATTAGCGAACCCGACCCGAGAGTGAGTTGCGAGCGCATTCGCATTTCGAATTCGAGCGCGGCACGCAAGTCACATCAAGCGTTAAATCGCTAGTCGCGTCAATCGTCAAATCAATTGTCACTTTGAGTGATATGACTTGACAACATGTCACTTTATTAAAAGTGATGTGATGTGACTTAAAGTTAAAAGTTGAAATGATGAAAAAAGCATTTATAGACTTTTGTATTAAAGTAATACATAAGTTATTTATTTTATTTACTTGGTAAATGAAATAAATTAATAAGAGATATATACAAAAGCTTTTTATTCTCTCTCCACCTAAGGTAACAGTACACGGTTTTGGTAACCCAAAAACGTTCTCTCTTCCCTCTCTTTTCTCTCCTCTCATCTCACGGCTTCACTGCCGTTTCTTCTTCTTTTTTCTGGTTTCACCGAGAAATGGAGATGCAAGGAATGATTAGTGCTAGCACACTCTAGGAGTGATACAAAGGTGATAGGGAAGTGAGTTTGTGGTGAGCATGGAAGCTTGAAGCTTGGAGCTTCAATGGTGGTCTCACATGGCCGAAAATGGTGGAGTCCAAACCAGTCCAAACCGAGCGTCCACTGCAGTTCCAGAAGCCATTGCCGTGACTTGGAGGGAGCAAAAATCGCACCTTGTTCTTCAAACATCAAAACAAATTCAATGTGAGTTGATTCCGCCACCTCCTTTGATGTGTTTCATATTTGTTTCATGCAATGATTTGTTGATCTTGGGACTGATTTAAACTCCTACAATAACCTCTACACCTTATGAGAATTGAAGCACTAATAATATCGTGATGCAAGTTTCTCTCAACAATGTTTTGACGGCTCCAGAGGCCAATGTTACCATCCAGGAATCTGATGAATATAAAAGCTTTTGAAGGATGAAGCTAAGTGTCTCGAATAATTCAAGTAGCTTTCTATTCGGCTATCCTTTATAGAAAAGTATCCCTACTTTCATGAAACCACTAAGGCTGAATCATTTTAAACATCTATCTATTTTGTACATTGACTAGCGTAAACACACACGTATAACGCAAACGCACGTATCGTTCAAGTAGTATAAAAATATCGATCCCACGAGGACTTAATATCTAATCTATTAATTTTATGAAGTCAAATGATTACTAGTATCTAACAGGTTGTTTGATTGATTTGAAATGGTGACGATTCTAAATTTAAAAACAAGTAAATAAAATGGTTCGAAAGTAGGTTTTAAGAAAATTCAATATTAAAAACTATCTAGGGTTGTGATTTCTTCCAATATCATTTTAAAGATGAAGTGGTTATTTTTTGTTTGTGTAATAAATCGGTTTACTAACCTGGAACACTAAATTATGCAAAAGCCTCTGTCGATGGTCAAACGCAAATACCCAGTTTAACCCAATTGAACCATATGTCTATGTCAACCAAATTATCTGGATTCATTAAGTTTAAGTTCCAATTATGGCTACCCCCGCCCGACAGGTATATGTCTATCCTGTAAGGAAATCTATTAAAGGGTTATTTATCCTCAAGGAAGATCGTGGGCTATTAAGTCTAAGGTATAACCTATAATCTCTATGTCTAGTTCATTTTAGATTTACCACATCAATCTTATTGGTGATCAGACAACAAGAAGCATTAAGCTTAAGACTTAATAAATAAACCTTTAAATTACCCAAACTATAATTTAACCCTTTATAAACCGGTGATATTGGATTTCATCACAACCCCAGATAATTGGCTTAGTTACGACACATATTTACGGGTAGTTAAAAAAAAAACTTAAATAAAATAAAAGACATAAAGTAAAATACTGAAAAATTAAATGCTGAAAAGTAAATGCTGAAAGTAAATGCTGAAATTAAATACTGAAAATTAAATGCTGAAAAGTAAATGTTGAAAGTAAATTGCTAAAAAGTAAATGAAGTAAAATTACAATAAAAGAAAATGTTGAGGTAAAAGGATCCACTTTTATTACTTCTATTTTAGATATCTCCCTTAATATAATATTAACTTTGCATGATAATTACCAACCAGCCATATAGGCGGTATCCATATTAAGTCAAATTAATAATTAATTACCAACCGACCAATCAGGCGGTATCCAGTTTAGTCAGGTTAAAACCAATTTAAATAATTACCAACCGACCAATATGGCGGTATCCTCGTTAAGTCAGGTTTTAACTAGTTTATATATTATAATTAAGGGAGATTAATCTAAATATTAGTAATAAAAGTTTTACCTTTTACCCCAGCAAAGGGAGTTACCTCCTCATTACTGAAAAGTAAAAACTGAAAATTAAATAAAGAAAAGTATTGTGCGTAAAAGTAAATTGCGGAAAGTAAAAACTGAAAAGTAAAGAAAAGAAAGTGCGAAAACGAAAATTAATTACTGAAAGCTGTAAATAAACAAACAAGATACAATCTTCTTAGTATTCTTAAGGAATTCCTTAGAAGAAAGTATGAATTTTACAAATGAAATGGCTTGGTATTTATAGGCAAAATTTTGCCTCCATCAAATCATCCACCAAATCAATTATTAATTGCTCCACTAATTGCTCCACTAATTGCTCCACCAAATCCATTATTAATTGCTCCAATAATCTCTTATCATGTTTGGTGATGATTTGATAATTTTTATTATTTTTTTATTAATTTATTAATTTATGTTTTTGCTTTGAAAATGATTGAAAGTGACTTTAATAATTACACACTACACACTTCTGGATGGTTCATCAATTTCGGGCATGAAATCTTCAGAATTCGAAATTATTTTGTCTTTCAAAGTTGTATATCTTTAAGTCTTCTTTAATCTGGAACTTGAATCAACTCAATCCGATATCTGAGTAAAAGGTTATGCCCAAATACGACAGATGCGCAAAACTGGAATTCCCAAAACTGCACTTCGTCAAAACGCCCTTTCAAGTTTCCAATCTCCAAAATTAAAATATCAAGCCAATAATAATTGCCCTTATTTGACCCATATTTCATCCTAAATGATTTCATTGAGACCCGATATTATTTTATCTGCAAAATAAACTAAAACACATCAAACGTTCATCAAACCCGAGAAACTAAACAAAATATTAAGTTAAAGGGGCGGTAAATATTGATATATTTTCCGCTCATCACACCCCCAAACCTAACATTTTGCTAGTCCTCGAGCAAAACAACAAAATAAAAATAAAAATTAAACTAAGCCACTTTCGTAGGGATCACGGTTGCATTTAGCATATGCAACAAGCCTTTAAACCCCTAGGTGTCCCTAGTGGACGAGTTGTAGTCTCGTTAGGGCTTACAGCAACGATACCCACAAACGTTTTACAAAAGTAAAAAGATAATAAAACTAATGCACACAAAAGCAAAAAGACAAGAGAAATAGAATAAAGAAGTTAGTGACTAATCAGGTGAAACTTCTACTCCAAGTCAATAGTTGTTTTGTTTCATTCTAAATTACAGAATAAGTAAATAAATTCTCCGATTATTTTTACCATTCTTCATATACACAACCAACAAAATATTAAACAACTCATTTTTGCCCACAACATTCATAAGTGCAGTTGATAAGAGAGTAATATTTTTTCCTAAAGTTTTATCAGATTTAACACCTTTTTGGTAGCAATGGAATAATTTTTCTCATTTTTCTGATTTTTTCTTTGATATTTTATTTATATACAATATCTTCCATCTATGTAGCGAGTGTTGGGTCGGTGGCTCCCAAACCAGTTGGCTTTAGGGCACCAGGTGTTAAGACACCCCTACGGACTTAATTACTCAGACTTCATATATATATATTTTTGCAGCATCTTTGATCCATGTAGCGAGCTTTGGGCCAATGACTCCCAAACCAGTTGGTTTTAGGGCACTAGGTGTCAAAACACCCTTACAGACTTAATAACTCGGATCTAAGACGTTTTTTTTTTTTTTTTACTCCATTGCTTTTTGAGATGCTTCCTCCAATTAAACTAGAGCACTGAATATTACAAACTTTTCAATTTTAGCTCATGTCCGTATGTTACCATGTATGTTGATAATATCTGTCAACTGAGCATATGAAGATTCATTTTAGTCAATTTTATGGAGAATTTACAAATTAAATAATTCAAAAGGAAATAAACAAAAATTAACTTGTTTCGAATTAGGTTTGAGATACGTCTTAGGAGTGGAAACTCCTTACTCAGCATATCTCTTACCAATTTCACCTTTTTAGTCAAAATAAAAATACAAAAACACAAATATTTTTGTAATTTTGAAAATTTTTCAATTTTTTTGTATTTTTCGAAAAATTTTGAACTAAAAATAGAAACAACACAAAACTAAAAAAACAAGGTACTAATCAACTAATTCTCTCCCCCAAACCTAAATGAGACATTGTCCCCAATGTCTTAAACAGTAGTAGAAGAGTTTAGAAGATAATACCTGGTTAGCTGAAATTCTACAGAGATTAAAGGTTAAGATCCAGATTAACACGACGCCTCTTACCACGATCATCATCGGACCAATTTATCTTTGAAAGGACAGGGTCAATTTGTGGTTCATAGGCTAAGAGTTGATCTATTAGATTCGGAGCAGTTCTGGCAGTAAAGGGGAGTTCTTTTAAGGTTTTGATATGAACCCATTTCTCCGGGCATCATCAAGAAACACACAAAGAAAATCATAAAATCCATCAACGTTAAACATCCCAATTGGTTTCTGGTGTATGTTCAGGTTCGCCCAAGATAGTACTATAAAAATTTCCTCCAATGTGCCCAAGCCCCTGGCAAAGCAATAAAAGCATCAGCACGGTTAATCATTTCTACCAGTCGTTCAGACATACCTGGCACCATCAGTTCCTCTCCGTTTGATGATCCAATAAGATTTTCCTCTGCCAAGGGTTTTGGGATGATTCCTAAAACGTTACTACCTCCTTCCTGTACGGCTTTTGAAACGATCCCCATAAGTCCAAGATTGCCTCCGCCATATATTAAGTGCATATTCCTTGCAGCTAAGACTCGACCCAATTCCTGTGCTGCTTCTATGTATTGTGGTTTAGTACCAACACTACTACCGCAAAACAAAACACAAATATTTTCAACTCGTCTTCTTGAAGTGGCTTCCATGTTTTTATGTATTTCTTTCTCAAATCAGGATGCCTTCAAAAGTGCATTGACGAGCTGAATTTATAGTACCTGAAAAGGGTGAGTAAAAATAGCACAAGTATCTTCCAAAAGACGATTAGTAACAAAATAGTAAAATAGATCGTGATATGGTCAAAAAGGTCTGGATCCTGTCGGAGAAAATAAAAGAAAACAACAAAACAAATCAAAATTATTAGGAAAGACAAAGAGATATAATATGTACAAGAATTAGAGCTTGATTAACGTCTATGCGTCAAGGACAAGTTTCCCATCCAATTTTCTTATAAATTGGCAAACAGGGTCTTTTTGAGTCAGATTCCCAAGACTTAACTGTTGTCTTTCTTTTTGAAATTGTGTATGTAATATGCGAAAGGCTATGTGAACATATCCACTGGGATGCGTCTCAAGAGTCGAAGATATATCATCTAAAGACTCTTTACTCAAGCCATCCCTAATGAATTTAATTTTGTCTTCGCGATTATTAGACATCATTCCTAAAGAACGACAACGAGTATTGCAATTCCAACGTGCACATTTGTAACAAACACCCATTTGCTTAGCTCTTCGTTTCTTTGCATAGGTGCTTCTTCTTCTTTCAAAACCAGGCAGATGTGAAATAAAAGAGTCTGAAGACTCACCTGCCAATCGGACTCGTGCTTCAATTACCCAACGAATGTCATTGGGAACACCATGGATCGTCAGTAACCTCATCCGTTCCAAGCGAGCTTTGTAAACTTTCATTAGAGATTTTTGAGGGAGAGAAGGAAATTACTTGTGAAGATTTGCGAGAGCTTCTTCCATCTTGAAATGTCTTAACCTGCAAAAAACTAAACACATAAAATTAAATCACACCAAATCACAATATATACAAAAATTGCATGGGTTGCCTCCCTGCTAGCGCTAAGTTTAAAGTCGTCAGCCAGACTTGACTTCTCGAACGTTAAGCTGGATCTGAAAGTGTAACACTTTCTTTTTGTCGCTCAAATGATTCTCCTCAGTAGTGCTTGACACGCTTGTTTTTAACCTTGAAAGTTTTGTTAGCGTCAGGATCATGTATCTCAATGGCTCTATTTGGTAAAACTTTGGTGATCACAAATGGACCTGACCACCGTGATTTTGGCTTCCATGGAAGAATTTCACCCTTGATTTGTTTAACAGTACCTTCTGCCCTGGTTCCAGTTGTATGCGCACTAACTTCTCATCATGTCTTTTCTTGCCCTTTTCTTTGTACAATTTGGCATCTTCAAAAGGCTGATTGTGAAATTCCTCCAATTCGTTGAGCTGGTGGAACTTTTTATCTTCTGTTGCTTGTAGAGCAAGAATTGGCTCTTTCAGTGCAAAAGATGCTTTATCTTTAGGGTCCACAGGCAATTGACATGTTTTAAGTTTGCCAGTAGAACTTTGTCTTTCATCAGAGTTCTGAATGGTACTGTGTATCACATCGAGTTTGAAACATTCCTCCTTCTTTTCATCATCTGGGAAATTCATAGCCTTGAAAACATTGAATGTTACTTCTCGTCATGTACCCTCATGGTTAGTTCTCATTTTTGTACATCAATAATGGTTCGACCTGTAGCCAAGAACGGTCTCTCCCAGGATGATTGGCACGTCTGCGTCTTCTCCATATCAAGGACAATAAAATCTGTTGGGAAAATGAATTTGTCAACCTTGACCAGCACATCCTCAACTACGCCTCTTGGAAATACGAGCGTTCTATCAGCAAGTTGCAGTGAGACTGAAGTTGGCATTGTTTCTCCAATCTGTAATTTCCTGAAATAAAAAAGACTTCAAGTTAACGCTAGCACCTAAATCACATAAAGCCTTACCAAAGTTATGTTCTCCTATGACGCAAGGAACAGTAAAACTGCCAGGATCTTTCAACTTCGGGGGAAGTTTCCTCTGAATGATAGCACTGCATTCTTCTGATAATGCTACTGTCTCGTAATCTCCCAATCTCCGCTTTCGTAAAAGAATATCTTTCATGAATTTGGCATAGGTGGGCATTTGTTCCAACGCTTCTGCAAATGGAATGTTGATATGCAACTTTTGAAGATTTCCAGGAACCGAGAAAACTGCTTGTCCAATTTGTTCTTCTGAAGACGTTGAGGAAAAGGTGGAGGTGGAGTGATCTGTTCTTTTTCCTTTGCTTCTTTTTCCTTCCTCCATCTGTTGCTTTGTTTCTTTTGGAACTTCCTCAGTAGTTGTTTTGGCTCCAACATCTTTGTTGATTTCAGTACCGCTTTTTTAACATGATGGCATGACATTGTTCCTTCCCCATATTTCTTGGATTTGGCTCAGTGTTGCTAGGAAGGGTACCTGGCGGTCTGTAACTCTGAGCATTTGCCAGTTGTCCCATTTGATTCTCCAGTGATTTAATAGAAGCAGATTGACTTTGAATTAATGCTGATTGGGATTGAAACATAGCATCATATCTTGCTGCTTGAGAGTCGTGTTTTGCTTCTAACTTTTTCAAGTGGGTCAACACTTCTGTTATTCCTGGTTCATTTGCCTGCTCCTGGCTTTTGTTCTGTTTTTTGAATTCAGGTGGTGGATAGTTTTGCTGTTGGCCTGAATTGTTGCTCCATGAAAAATTGGGATGATTCCTCCACCTTGGGTTGTAGGTGTTGGAATATGGATTGTTCCCCTGTCTGTTGAAATTGTTGACAAAATTCACTGTCTCTTCCTGCTGAACTGGTTCTGGTGCTCATTTATATGATGAACTTGTGGATCCACCATTAACCTTCATGTTAAGAGTTTCCAGATTTTTGCAAATCATATCTAGCTTGACATTCAGTGCTGTGTTGGCTCCAACTTCATAAATTCCTGCGATTCTTTGGATCATGCTCCTTTCTGTTGGCCACAAAGAATTATTGTTGGCCATTTCTTCAATTAAATCCCAAGCCTGATCTTCTCCTTTTGCCATTAGTGCTCCTCCAGCAGCAGCATCAATTGTGGTTCTCATTATTCCAGAAAGTCCATTATAGAATGTTTGGACTTGAAGCCATTTTGGAATCTCATGGTGAGGACATTTCCGGAGCAAATCTTTGTACATTTCCCAAGCTTCGCAAAGGGATTCTGAATCTTGTTGTACAAAGGATGTGATGTCATTCCTCAACTTTGCAGTTCTGGCCGGTGGAAAGTATTTTGCAAGGAATTTGGTGGCTAGAGTGTTCCAAGTTGTGATGGAACCTGCTGGTAGTGAATGTAGCCAAGCTTTAGCTCTGTCCTTCAAGGGGTATGGGAAAACTCACAGTCTCATTGCTTCTTCTGATGCTCTGTTGTAGTTGAAAGTACCGCAAACTTCCAGGAAGTTACTGATGTGGGCATTAGGATCTTCAGTTGCATTCCCCCTGAACTGAACTGACTGCTGAATCATCTGAATGCATGTTTTGATGTCACACGCATTTGCTGGTAAGGGAGGAAGTACAATACAGGAAATGAGTGTGTCAACCACCGGAATGGTTCTGTCTCGAATGGGAATTGGTGGTGCAACCTCCAACGCTTCTTGGCCTTCTCGCCTTTCCCTTCTCAACTGTCTGATGGTTCTTTCAATTTCTGGGTCAAGCGATCGGAGTTCAAAGCTTCTGGTTCGTCTCATGTAGTTTCTGAGAACCTGAAACACAAGAAAACAAAAACAATAAGTAAAAAGAAATTAGATACAAGTAATATATCTAACCCCTAAATTAATAGTGAAAGATAAATAAGTCCCTGGCAACGGCGCCAAAAACTTGACTGGCGTAAACACACACGTATAACGCAAACGCACGTATCGTTCAAGTAGTATAAAAATATCGATCCCACGAGGACTTAATATCTAATCTATTAATTTTATGAAGTCAAATGATTACTAGTATCTAACAGGTTGTTTGATTGATTTGAAATGGTGACGATTCTAAATTTAAAAACAAGTAAATAAAATTGTTCGAAAGTAGGTGTTAAGAAAATTCAATATTAAAACTATCTAGGGTTGTGATTTCTTCCAATATCATTTTAAAGATGAAGTGGTTATTTTATGTTTGTGTAATAAATCGGTTTACTAACCTGGAACACTAAATTATGCAAAAGCCTCTGTCGATGGTCAGACGCAAATACCCAGTTTAACCCAATTGAACCTATGTCTATTGTCAACCAAATTATCTGGATTCATTAAGTTTAAGTTCCAATTATGGCTACCCCCGCCCGACAGGTATATGTCTATCCTGTAAGGAAATCTAATAAAGGGTTATTTATCCTCAAGGAAGATCGTGGGCTATTAAGTCTAAGGTATAACCTAAAATCCCTATGTCTAGTTCATTTTAGATTTACCACATCAATCTTATTGGTGATCAGACAACAAGAAGCATTAAGCTTAAGACTTAATAAGTAAACCTTTAAATTACCCAAACTATAATTTACCCTTTATAAACCGGTGATATTGGATTTCATCACAACCCCAGATAATTGGCTTAGTTACGACACATATTTACGGGTAGTAAAAAAAAAAACTTAAATAAATAAAAGACATAAAGTAAAATACTGAAAATTAAATGCTGAAAAGTAAATGCTAAAAGTAAATGCTGAAATTAAATACTGAAAATTAAATGCTGAAAAGTAAATGCTGAAAGTAAATTGCTAAAAGTAAATTGCTGAAAAGTAAATTGCTGAAAAGTAAATAAAGTAAAATTACAATAAAAGAAAATGTTGAGGTAAAAGGATCCACTTTTATTACTTCTATTTTAGATATCTCCCTTAATATAATATATTAACTTTGCATAATAATTACCAACCAGCCATATAGGCGGTATCCAGATTAAGTCAAATTAATAATTAATTACCAACCGACCAATCAGGCGGTATCCAGTTTAGTCAGGTTAAAACCAATTTAAATAATTACCAACCGACCAATATGGCGGTATCCTCGTTAAGTCATGTTTTAACTAGTTTATATATTATAATTAAGGGAGATTATCTAAATATTAGTAATAAAAGTTTTACCTTTTACCCCAGCAAAGGGGAGTTACCTCCTCATTACTGAAAAGTTAAAACTGAAAATTAAATAAAGAAATGTACTGTGCGTAAAAGTAAATTGCGGAAAGTAAAAACTGAAAAGTAAAGAAAAGAAAGTGCGAAACGAAAATTAATTACTGAAAGCTGTAAATAAACAAACAAGATACAATCTACTTAGTATTCTTAAGGAATTCCTTAGAAGAAAGTATGAATTTTACAAATGAAATGGCTTGGTATTTTAGGCAAAATTTTGCCTCCATCAAATCATCCACCAAATCAATTATTAATTGCTCCACTAATTGCTCCACTAATTGCTCCACCAAATCCATTATTAATTGCTCCACTAATCTCTTATCATGTTTGGTGATGATTTGATAATTTTTATTATTTTTTTATTAATTTATTTTTTTGCTTTGAAAATGATTGAAAGTGACTTTAATATTAATTACACACTACAGACTTCTGGATGGTTCATCAATTTCGGGCATGAAATCTTCAGAATTAGAAATTATTTTGTCTTTCAAAGTTGTATATCTTTGAGTCTTCTTTAATCTGGAACTTGAATCAGCTCAATCCGATATCTGAGTAAAAGGTTATGCCCAAAATACGACAGATGCGCAAAACTGGAATTCCCAAAACTGCACTTCGTCAAAACGCCCTTTCAAGTTTCCAATCTCCAAAATTAAAATATCAAGCCCAATAATTGCCCTTATTGACCCATATTTCATCCTAAATGATTTCATTGAGACCCGATATTATTTTATCTGCAAAATAAACTAAAACACATCAAAACGTTCATCAAACCCGAGAAACTAAACAAAATATTAAGTTAAAGGGGCGGTAAATATTGATATATTTTCCGCTCATCATACATAGCCTTTACAATCATAATCCCTACTATTAAAACTTCATATTCGGATTCATTGTTTGTGGCTGGGAACAATAACAAGATTGCTTCTTTAATCACGAAACCTTCCAGTCTTGCAAGATACAAACCAATTCCAGCTCCGGATTGGTTGCTCGACCTATCAATATCAAGCTTACAAACTTCATTCTTCAGTTCGATCAGGTAAAGAATTCCATCTTCAATGGTTGGTTCACATTCTAATAAAAAATTTGCTAGCGCTTGACCTTTCATGATAGTTCGTGGTTGATACTCTATGTTATGCATAGACAATTTCATAGCCATTTTCCAATCTGTCCCATTATATTTGGGTTATTAATTATTAATCTTAGTGGATATGAAGTCATCACTACGATCTTATAGCCTTCAACATGATACCAGTAAGGCTTTGAATTGGGGTGGTGGTTTCCGGTAAGGCTTTGAATTGGGCTGGATTTGCTTTATTTCCTCGTTGTCTTACACATGCCCTAACAAGTTTTCGGAAGAAACTTCAGAGGCACACTGATTCGATTTGAGCCTTAATCTACGCTTTTGAATCACTTCAAAGATTCTTTTCAGATCAGATATGTGGTTTTGAGCTTGCAGGATCTTCACTATTGTATCATCAATGTAAGCTTCAATAATTTTTCTGATTAGCTTCTAGAAGACTGTGTTGACCATTTTTTAATATGTTGACCCCATATTCTTCAATCCGAAAGGCATGACTTTAGAATAATACAATCCATGTATGGTGATAAAAGTGGTATTCTCATGATCGTCTGGATGAAGTGAGATCTGATTGTACCCACTATATGCATATAAGAACGATAACCTTTCATAGCCAGTTGTTGCATCCACCAACTGGTCAATCTTCGGGAGTGGATAGAGACCCTTTGGACAAGTTTATTAAGACCAGTGTAGTCAACAAAATAGTAATCAACAAAAACTCTCCACCTTCCATCTTTCTTATGTACCACCTAATTGTGGCAATGGACCGGGCAGGCCCGAGCTCGGCAATCACAGGAAAAGTCTAAATATGGAAAAAAAAACCCGACCTAAAATATTATTAGGCTAGGCTGGGCCGGCTCGTCTCAGGCTTGGGCTTTTTCTGACTCGGTTTTTTTATAACCAAAATCCAACTCTTATATACTAAAATATATCAACAAGAAATCAAGAAATATAGTATCAATTCCTAAAAGGCATATGCATGAACCTAAGAATAAAAAATCTATGGAATAATATTTTTTTAAGCCCGGGCCAGGCCTAGGCTTTTTGTTATAGGTTCGGCTCGGGCCTGAGCATTTTTGGCATGTATAACACCAACATCACAATGGAAACCCAATGTGGGTACCTCACCTCCCGTATGAAGCCAACTTTCATATTTACTGTACAGGCTTTACATCAATATTTACTGCCAATATCTCACAAGCCAAATTCGGCTATATCCCGGACATATCTTTGTGCATCCAAGCAAAAACATATGCATTGTCTAGGAGAAATTTCATCGATTCTTCTTTCTCTAGTTCTGTCAATTCTGACCATTCGTATTATCCAATCCGGAAATGCTGGAGCAAAGGTCGAGGTTCCAATGATTCGATGTTTGGAGCGTGATAATCATTGCCATCTATGAATGGCTTTAGAACTGAATCATGTAATTTTTATTTGGCCCTTTTTGGGACCTATGTTACTCCAAGATACTCTTTCCTTTATCTTCTTCTTTATTCTTAATAAGGCGCAACCTAAGAGCGTAACATTATCTAGTCATTTGATGATCCCCCTTATGTCAAATTTTACCACACCGGATGTATTGGCACACCTAACCACCTGATGAAGTGTTGAAGGCACAGTCTCCATGCTATGTATCCATTGCCTTCCCACAATTTCATTATATGTAGAAGGTGTATCTACCACCAAAAGTCAATGCACATTATTTTCTCACTCGCAGTCATTAGCAAAGAGATTATGCATCTTACATTCAGCCTTGTTCCTTCAAACGTAATTAAAGGTGCGTTACTAGGACATAAATGCTATTGTTTCCGCTTTATGTAGACATTGTATTTTTACGCATAGTCCGATGATGAGTCTCTTATGGGAACTCTCTCTAAAAGCTTGGGAAGTTTAAAGGATTAATGCGAAGAGGGAAAAGAACTTCAGGGAAACCAAGAAACATAGTCAAATACTGGTCTGACATCACATATGTCCAACCTATCTTCTCTTAGATCAGAAAGATTGGCCGGACATACATTTGAAACCCTATATCTGGTCGAATATAGAACAGTTGTCACTGAGTGTGCTGATTTTCAATCTCTACAATCACGGAACTGATTGATGTCCAGTTGGACATGTAATTCAAAATACATGTTCGGCTGGATGTATAATTCAAAATACATGTCTAACCCGACATGTATCTGTTGGGTTTTCTAGGTCAAACCAAGATCAAATTTAAGCATTTAAATATGTGAATACATCAAAGTTAAGTTGCGGAATACTCACTTTGATCGGCTTTTGCGATGCGAGGAACAACAAAAAATTTTTCACCATTGAAGCTCTCGGCCAAGCCCTTGTTTTTGTGCTCCATGATTTTCGGTCATCTCCATTTGTGTGCTCCAAGCTTTGTAAATGGTGATTCCATGCTCAAGGGTTTGTTTCCTTATCACCTTTGGATGACTCTTTGGTGTTGTAGGCATTGCATTTTTTGCATATCAGCCCGATGATGAGTCTCGTATGGAGACACTACCTCTTTAGTCATGGAAGTCGCGGGAAACGGACGTTGGAAGGGTAAAGTTGGAAAATTGAATTTTTATCATGATTTAACTCGCTTGTTTCGCTTCGGGTTCGCTTGTTGGACCTCTGTTTTAAAACACACAACCAAACCCATTAAAACACATCTCACAAATTAAATAATTAAAATATTAAAACACATCTCACAAATTAAATAAGTAAAACCAATTAAAATTAAACTTAAATTAAATTAAATCACATTCACCAATTAAATTGAACTTGAAATTAAATTAAATTAAATTCCTAATTTAAATAAAACACATTCCTAAATTAAATCACCTTCCTAAATTAAATAAATCATATCCTTAACTAAAAAGAATACATAAATCACTTCCCCAAATTAAAAGATTTCCTTATCACATACTAAATTAAAAGATATCCCTAATTAATTACAAATCTCTTTCCTCCTACCCAAATAAGGTAAACCCCTCCCTTGGCCTATAAAAATAATCCTTCTCCACACAATTCAAACCCTGGCTGGCTGGCTGGCTCATTCTCACGAAAAATACAAAGAAAATAACCCAAGGAGATTCATGCCCAAAAGCCTCACAAATTGCTCTCATATTACCGCACCACAAGCCCTCACTCACGCACCCTTCACGCATCAACACCTAGCCTTCAAACCATTCACAAGCCTCTGCCTCACACGTAGCACCCCACCATCATTCACTGCCCTCCTCTCACGTACTACCTTCATCACGCCATACTCCCCCTAACCAGCCAACGATTCACACATTGCCCTTAAATTCATCAGCCCCCTCACACGCCACGGACTCCCCACTTCTCACATTCTTCATAAGCCACGCATAGACACGACTTCAAAACACTCAGCAACATCCAGCAGCCTCACGTTAATAGCCACAGGACATACCCCTTGCTTCACGCCACATAAAGTCCCTCAACTTCACAAATCAAATCAACCCCCATATAGACTTAATAACCACCAAAACTATCCCTGACTCTGCATCCTTTATTCACGCAAATCAGCCTCAATTACCCTCTTGCATTCACCGAGCATCTGCACTCCATAATCACGTATAAACCCAACATGACAGCCCTTAAAGTTCACGCATAAACTGCCCAGAACAGTCCTTAAAATTGCCTAAAACAGTCACAAAACCACAACCCCCAAATCAGTCCAATAACCCACAAAACAAACAGTCCCCTAATTACCAAAACACTTGACCAGAAAATACAACAAAACAGTAGCGAAACGGAGTGAAAACAGCAGCAGCCCGAGCATCAAAATAGCAAGGAAAGACGTTGAGTAGACAAATCGGAAAAGCATCGGATCATTCACCCTTCCAACGGACGTGTAACGCCCTTTCTTAGACGACAAAAGAGGTTAGACCTGAGGGCACCTTTCTACTTATCTTCTTTATTTTTGTTTTATTTATTTTGATATATAATTGCATGAGAGTCGTTTGAAGCATGATGTGATTGTTGGATGAGCGGGATATGTGTTCTCTTTTGTGGTATATCGGATGGAAACCCGGACGTAAATTCCATAGCCGATTCCGAATGGACGGTAGTATGGTCTGCACTCGGGATACAATGCCACGTACCACTTAAGATACATCTCATCCTAATTTGTATTTGAGCATGTTATAGTCTTTAGGTTATATGTTATTATTTAAAGCATGGTTTAATTTAGTTTGTTATTTATTTGTTAAAGCATGTTTAGGTTGTTCATTATGCATGTTCTTAGTTTATGATGCGTTTGGGTAATGATTTATACATGTTGATTTAATGGTTCAATATGCTTGTTGTGTTACATTACGTGAAATTATTTGAATGAAAGAATGTTAGATCTAAGTACCCTTGATCATGAATGATGAATAGATTCGGTTAGTTTATTGCACAAATTATATCATCACAAGTGACATAAGTAAGGGACCATTCCGAACCCAACGGTTTGAGGTCTTCCCTTGCGAGGGGTGAGTGCGGCCTTAAATCTTTGTCCCGGTTCACACCGGGTGACGACTCAATGTTATTTCATACTTCCCAACTAGGCCGCGAGCCTAGAAAAGCGTCGCCCAGGTTATGTTGTCTACAGTTTGGCGACTCCACTGGGGATATTAGAGAATCGGCCTCGAAATCATGTCTTGTGATGTGTATAATTTGTGCATTAGTTGACCATTTCTATAGTGGGTTGAGGGAGTTAATCAAAGGCTTTGTTGAAGCTAGGTGATGGTTGGGTGTCTTCCTTCACTCACTACCCTTCGGGGAAAAGCTGTGAAGGCACCTAGATAAATCAACACTTGTAGCTCGTTGTGACAGACTAGTTTGGAGGACTCGTTGTTTATTCCTGACACCAAGCGATAAGAGCCTAAGGGGCTTGGGTACTTAAGAGAGCCTCGCTCCACCTCCCTCTGGGGAATCTACAACGGGAAATCCATTCGACAGTTAGTCACACACCATAACTCGTTGGCACGTACCGTAAGGTATAAAAAAGGTGCACTCACTTGGTCGCTTGAACCCTTGAGTGGGGAGTCCTAGTTGTGGGTAATCCTTCGTCAAACGAGAGCCTTTGTCCACACTCCTGTAAACCCACATGTGAACCATAGTTGTATGACCTATTGAGGCCACCCTTTATGCTTTTGATAACCCCATGCATATTATGTCTCATACATCTCATGCATCTCATGCATACATGCATCATGTTAACCCTCGTGTCTTAAAAGCCATCATAGATATCCGTTGGGTTAGAAAAAAAAAGACTTGTCAAAGAGGAGTTTAGCAAACATGGATATCGTGGAAAAGGAAACCAAGGAACATAAAACTTTACTGAAATGATAGAAAGACCATTGGGGGGCCTTCAAAAAAAAAAGAAAAAAAGAAAAAAAAAAGAAAGAAAAAAAAAGAAAAAAAGAAAAAAAAAAAAAAGAAAAAAGGAAAAAGAAGAAAAAAAATGTTTGTTTTTAGTCCTTGATAGTTAGACATAAGTCCGATGATGAAATTGATTGCTTTAAGGTGAAACCTTAGAAACGATAAACTCTTGATGTACTTTTATCTGATACTTTGAGTGATTGATCTATGATAGACTCGTAAGCATTTCACTATAGGTTCTTAGCAGTGAAAACCTGAGTAGTTAGCAAGGTGACTAGTTGAAGAAATTGTAGGTCGGTGAATGACCGTTTGCTTAGATGTCTATCTTGATTTGCTTATGTTATGATGTGTGGTATGGTTGAAAATGAAAGAAAAGTCTCTAAAGAAAAGAATTAAACCACCTATAACCAATAAGAGTGAAGCTACCCATGGGCGAGTATTAGGACCACCATGAGGAGAAATGCTACCTTAAATGGTAGGTGTGTTGAAAAAAAATGAAAAAAAGAAAAAAAATGAAGTTCAAAATGAAAAGAGAAAAGAAATAGACAAAAGAGAAAGAAAACCATACCACATTGAGCACAGAAAAGCAACTGCAGGCATAATTGAGACATCTAGGTTGGTTTGACCCATCGATCCCGATTATTGACGAAATCATTGAGTTAGCTTACCTGGGGATGAATCTGCAAAGGAACCTTTGCACACACACACTTTGAGTCTGGCATAGATCATTTATTCAAAGACTTGGATTTGAGTTGCATTGAGTGTTTGGAAGGTTCTCTGGTTTCATTACTGAGCATTCTTTGAGGACAATGATATGTATAACTATTGGGACTATTTCGTAGAATGTGATATAGCATGATGATATGGAAGGCCCCACCATGTGGTTCATCTTGATCAAGTACAAAACAGAAAAGAGCATAAAGCTAAATCAAGATTGGGGGCGACCAGTTTACTACATCGTGAATCAGGGACATAACAAGATATTGGGTCATGAGACTGGAGAGAAGACTTAGCAATCACCTGGAGAACTGGCGGAAGACTTAACCCAACAGAATAGCAAATTCATTCATTCATGCATGCATGCATACACGTAACATATTTTGCATTCTTTTTTGTGTTTGTTTTTTATTCACAGGTTTCAAAGAAGAAAAAGAGAAAGCGGCAAAGACAAGTAACCAGAATCAGCAACATATGAGTAATAGTTTTGGGGATGAGTCCCAGGGTTGAGGTCCATATCAGTATCAGTTTTAGGGCAAGGCCCACGTCAGTATCAGTCTAGGGGTGAAGCCCATATCAGTGTCTGTATGGGGGCGAGGCCCACATTAGTTTCAGTTTGGGGTCGAGGCCCATATCAGTATTCGCTTGAGGATAAGTCCCGGGGTTGAGGCCCACATCAGTATCAGCTTGGGGCGAGGCCCACATCAGTTTGGGTTGAGGCCCACGTCAGTATCAATTTTGGGGCAAGGCCCACATCAGTTTCAGTCTGGGGACGAGGCCCACATCAGTATCAGTTTGGGGCGAGGCCCACATCAGTATCAACTCAGGGTCGAGGCCCACACTATCAGCAACATCGGGAATAAATCCCAGGGTCGAGGCCCACATTATCATCAGTTTCAAGAATGAATCCTGGGCCGAGACCCACATCGTCAGAGTTTCGGGAATGAATCCTAAGGGAATGAATCCCAGGGCCGAGGCCCACGTCGTCAGAATTTGGAGTGAATCCAGGGAATGAATCCCAGGGCCGAGGCCCACGTCTTCAGAATTTGGAATGAATCCCAAGGCTGAGGCCCATGTCGTCAGAATTTGGAATGAATCCCAAGGCCGAGGCCCACATCAGCATCAATATCAGTCTTGCCGGGTATGGCACTCTGGGGGCGAGGCCCACATCTTTATCAATATCAGCATTGCCAGGTATGGCATTCTGGGGGCGATGCCCACATTACATCAGATCAGTTCTGCCAGATATAGCACTCTGAGGGCGAGGCCCACATTACATCAGATCAGTTTAGTCCGGGAATGGACACGCCGAGAATGGCACGCCGGGAATGGCACTCCGGAATGGATCAGAATTCGAGAATGAACAAGCCAGAATGGTAATCCGAGAATGGATCAGAGTTCGAGAATGAACAAGCTGGAATGGTAATCCGAGAATGGATCAGAGTTCGAGAATGAACAAAGCCGAGAATGGCACTCCGAGAATGGATCACAGTTAGAGAATAAATAAGCCGAGAATGGCACTCCGAGAAGTAGCACAGTTCGAGAATGAACAACCGAGAATGGCACTCTGAGAATGGAGCACAGTTCGAGAATGAACAAGCCGAGAATGGCACTCCGAGAATAGAGCACAGCTCAAGGATGAGCACGTCGAGAATGGCACGCCGGGAATGGCACTCCGAGAATGGAGATATAGTCTGGGAATGGACACTCAAGAATGAGAACGCCGAGAATGGCACGCCGGGAATGGCACTCGAGAATGGAGATATAGTCCGAGAATGGACACGCCGGGTATGGCACTCTGGGGGCGAGGCCCACATCATTATCAGCATCAGTTTTTTTTTCAGGGTATGGAGACATCAGTATCAGATCAGCCAGGTACGGCACTCCGGTATGGAGATATCAGTATCAGATCAGCCAGGTACGGCACTCCGGGTATGGAGATATCAGTTTTGCCAAGTACGGCACTCCGGGTATGGAGATATCACAAACTGCGACACCCTAGGTACGGGGTTAGCATTCAGACATTTGTCGCTCTCTAGGTACGGAGACGTCACCACGACACCCTAGGTACGGGGTTAGCATTCAACATTTGTGGCTCTCTAGGTACGGAGACGTCACCGCGACACCCTAGGTACGGGGTTAGCACTCAGACATTTTGTGGCTCTCTAGGTACGGAGACGTCACCGCGACACCCTAGGTACGGGGTAGCATTCAGACCACAGCGACGCCCTAGGTACGGGGTTAGCACGCCAGGTACGGCATGTGGACTATTCAGACATTTTGTGGCTCTCTAGGTACAGAGACGTCACTGCGACACCCTAGGTACGAGGTTAGCATTCAGACCATAGCGACGCCCTAGGTACGGGGTTAGCATGCCAGGTACGGCATGTGGACTATTCAGACATTTTGTGGCTCTCTAGGTACGGAGACGTCACTGCGACACCCTAGGTACGAGGTTAGCATTCAGACCACAGCGACGCCCTAGGTACAGGGTTAGCACGCCAGGTACGGCATGTGGACTATTCAGACATTTTGTGGCTCTCTAGGTACGGAGACGTCACTGCGACACCCTAGGTACGGGGTAGCATTCAGACCACAGCGACGCCCTAGGTACGGGGTTAGCACGCCAGGTACGGCATGTGGACTATTAATACATTTTGTGGCTCTCTAGGTACGGAGACGTCACTGCGACACCCTAGGTACGGGGTTAGCATTCAGACCACAGCGACGCCCTAGGTACGGGGTTAGCATGGCAGGTACGGCATGTGGACTATTCAGACATTTATGGCTCTCTAGGTACGGAGACGTCACTGCGACACCCTATGTACGAGGTTAGCATCCAGACAACCAACATCATCACTGCGGCACTCTAGGTACGGAGACGCAACCGCGACGCCCTAGGTACGGGGTTTAGCATTATCAACTCAGCACAGCAGGCAGACCAGGTGACAGCTGGCGACCCAGGTAAGTAAAAATGCATTGCACGTACTTTGATAGGATTGTCATTGTCACACACTGCACAAATCCCATCAAAGTGGGGGCGACTGTAGGCATTGCATTTTTTGCATATCAGCCCGATGATGAGTCTCGTATGGAGACACTACCTCTTTAGTCATGGAAGTCGCGGGAAACGGACGTTGGGTAAGAAGGAAATTGATTGATTTTTGTCAGATTTAACTCGCTTGTTTCGCTTCGGGTTCGCTTGTTGGACCTCTGTTTTAAAACACACCAAACCCATTAAAACACATCTCACAAATTAAATAATTAAAATATTTAAAACACATCTCACAATTAAATAAGTAAAACCAATTAAATTAAACTTAAATTAAATTAAATCACATTCACCAATTAAATTGAACTTGAAATTAAATTAAATTAAATTCCTAATTTAAATAAAACACATTCCTAAATTAAATCACCTTCCTAAATTAAATAAATCATATCCTTAACTAAAAAGAATACATAAATCACTTCCCCAAATTAAAAGATTTCCTTATCACATACTAAATTAAAAGATATCCCTAATTAATTACACAATCTCTCTTCCTACCCAAAAGGTAAACCCCTCCCTTGCCTAAAAATAATCCTTCTCCACACAATTCAAACCCTGGCTGGCTGGCTGGCTCATTCTCACGAAAAATACAAAGAAAATAACCCAAGGAGATTCATGCCCAAAAGCCTCACAAATTGCTCTCATATTACCGCACCACAAGCCCTCACTCACGCACCATTCACGCATCAACACCTAGCCTTCAAACCATTCACAAGCCTCTGCCTCACACGTAGCACCCCACCATCACTCACTGCCCCTCTCACGTACTACCTTCATCACGCCATACTCCCCCAAACCAGCCAACGATTCACACATTGCCCTTAAATTCATCAGCCCCCTCACACGCCACGGACTCCCCACTTCTCACATTCTTCATAAGCCACGCATAGACACGACTTCAAAACACTCAGCAACATCCAGCAGCCTCACGTTAATAGCCACACGACATACCCTTTGCTTCACGCCACATAAAGCCCTTCAACTTCACAAATCAAATCAACCCCCATATAGCCTTAATAACCACCAAAACTATCCCTGACTCTGCATCATTTATTCACGCAAATCAGCCTCCATTACCCTCTTGCATTCACCGAGCATCTGCACTCCATAATCCCGCATAAACCAACATGACAGCCCTTAAAGTTCACGCATAAACTGCCCAGAACAGTCCTTAAAATTGCCTAAAACAGTCACAAAACCACAACCCCAAATCAGTCCAAATAACCCACAAAACAGTCCCAATTACCAAAACATTGACCAGAAAATACAACAAAAACAGTAGCGAAACGGAGTGAAAACAGCAGCCCGAGCATCAAAATAGCAAGGAAAGACGTTGAGTAGACAAATCGGAAAAGCATCGGATCATTCACCCTTCCAACGGACGTGTAACGCCCTTTCTTAGATGACAAAAGAGGTTAGACCTGAGGGCACCTTTCTACTTATCTTCTTTATTTTTGTTTTATTTATTTTGATATATAATTGCATGAGAGTCGTTTGAAGCATGATGTGATTGTTGGATGAGCGGGATATGTGTTCTCTTTTGTGGTATATCGGATGGAAACCCGGACGTAAATTCCATAGCCGATTCCGAATGGACGGTAGTATGGTCTGCAATCGGGATACAATGCCACGTACCACTTAAGATACATCTCATCCTAATTTGTATTTGAGCATGTTATAGTCTTTAGTTTATATGTTTATTATTTAAAGCATGGTTTAATTTAGTTTGTTATTTATTTGTTAAAGCATGTTTAGGTTGTTCATTATGCATGTTCTTAGTTTATGATGCGTTTGGGTAATGATTTATACATGTTGATTTAATGGTTCAATATGCTTGTTGTGTTACATTGCGTGAAATTATTTGAATGAAAGCATGTTAGATCTAAGTACCCTTGATCATGAATGATGAATAGATTCGGTTAGTTTATTGCACAATTATATTATCACAAGTGACATAAGTAAGGGACCATTCCGAACCCAACGGTTTGAGGTCTTCCCTTGCGAGGGGTGAGTGCGGCCTTAAATCTTTGTCCCGGTTCACACCGGGTGGCGACTCCATGTTATTTCATACTTCCCAACTAGGCCGCGAGCCTAGAAAAGCGTCGCCCAGGTTCTGTTGTCTACAGTTGTGCTAGCACTAGGAAAAATTTGCTACAAATCTTCCTTGTTATTCTTCTTGCTCTCGGCTTTGAAGGATTTTGAGAGAGAAGAAAATGGCCCAAGGCCGAAAATGGAGAGGGAGAGAGAGAGGGGAGTTGTGTTGTTATTGTTTTGGTTTCTAAAACATAATCAAACATATACCAAAATCTCTACACATTTTGCATTTGTTTTTCCAAAAACGTACGTACCTAGTACTACGTTTTTACCGATTTACAAGACATGATTGGCTTCGAGCAAAGCACCGTGCCTACCCAATTCTCCAGAAATATTCTTAAAGGAATATGTAATCCATATCAGGCGTAGTATACATAGTATTGCGTATTGCGATCCAGTATCGGATGTCACGTGCTAGGCCTGGGGCTGGAATTGTGTCTGCCTCGTATGAAGCACATGTCGGATCTCTGGTAACTAGTCTCTATAATCGGATAATAATGACCTTGTCATATTATCCCGATGACTGCAGTACATAAAGAGTACTAGTTCCGTATCCTACGTGACCATCATCTCCACTATGACTGGAGTGATACTTCCATCTTGACATCACACCCAATACACTACAGTTCTCAATATACCCAGAAGAGGCATACACAGAACCGGTTAAAGCCCTGGATGACCAAAACCAAAGTATATTGATTGTCGCAAGTATTAGCGGTGCAAGTCTCAGGTTAAAACCAAATACACCTACCCTGATTCGGACTTCCATAGACACATAGTCATACTACCAATGGAATTCTGAGGGGTCTATCCAGAGCGAAGCTGTTTCTGTACCATCGGTAAACAAAACCTCCTATTACACTTGCATGAGTATCCAATACCCAAATATATGAGAACTATGTCGTTATGCTCCCACAACGCGCACAAGTGTAATACTAGTCTATTCCGCATTATCGATGTCCAATTTCGATAATACTACGACTATAGATGTTTTAATGACTAAACCTTCGTTGATTGATATTGTCTCATATCATCTCAATCCGGTACTAATCATAAGGACCTTTTATCATTTATATATCTTGGTAATCTAATTACAAATGATAAAAGAGAAATTTCCTTTGTCACATAGTTAATTTGTACAACAACACCATGATCTGTACAAATAGTGATGATATGGGTCATAATTGTCCAACAATCTCCCACTTGGCCTATAGCCAATCACTCAAGTGTCCTACACTTGAACTATGTACGGTTCGCCCAAACTTCTGCTGAGAAAAGGCTTTCGTCAGCGAATTTGCAAGGTTATCATCTTATGTGATTTATTCGATCATCACATCGCCACGATGTATGATCCGAACGAATCGATGAATATTTGAAGTATATATTTGGATCGTTGATGAGACCATTAATTCTTTAGCCTGTGCTGTAGCCTAGCTCAGCTGCTAACAGAACTACTCCTAATCTGATTAGGATTATTATCAATCCAAAAGGCTTCTAATGTTGCCTCAGCTGCAGCAATATTTCGCTTTTGGTGTTTATTCGGCAACAGTATCTTGCTTGGAAGATTTCCAGCTCACTGTTCCGCTATTCAAACTATATAGTACCTTTGTTATGACTTATAGTCATTTTTATCGGTTAGGAAACTTGCAACAGTGAACCCAGTCACTTCAAGTTCTCCTTCTCCATAGTATAAGATAGCATCTTTATTTCATCTAAGATATTTAAGGATGTTCTTAACATCAATCCAGTGACCATCACATGGATTGGCCTGATCGTGACTCCATATCCTCAAAGCATATGAGACATCAGGTCGCGTACATTTATTTCAATGTACGAGTTCTCGGAGAGTGCTAACAACTTTTAGATCTATCCCAGTATATCCTTATTCCTAGAATAAAAGTTGTCTCTCCCAAGAATTCTACGGAGAATTTTTCATAAAAGCCAAGCTTCACTGATTGTTTTATGGGAATTTCATTTCCAAGAAATGATATATCATCATTATTTAGGATAGTCACTGTCAGTGCGCTCCCACTAACCTCCTTATATACACAAGAATCATTTCGTTTTGAATTAAATCATATACCATTATGATTACATCAAAACTATAGTTCCAAGAACTCAATGCTTGCTTCAATCCATAAATGGATCGAATTAACTTGCAAACCTTGTTTGCTTGTTTTGGTGCGACAAAATCGTCAGGATGTTGTAAACATCCTCCAAAAGGTTTCCGTTTAAGGAAAGCGATTTTGAAGTTCAGCTGCCATATTTCATAAATGAAATATGCAACATCAGCAAGCATTATCCAAATGGATTTAATCATGGCAACAGGTAAAAGGTTTCGTCGTAATCGACACAATGTTGATAACAATACCTTTTCGCTACAAGCCTAGCTTTATACGTTGGTATGTTGCCATCCATGTATATCTTCCTTGAAGACTTATATAGTACCAATAGGCACAATGCCTTCCGGTACATCAACTAGTGTCCAAACTTAGTTGGTATACATGGAATCCATTTCGGACATCATGGCACTTTACCATAATAGGGAGTCGATACCTTATATCACTTCCTCATACGTAGTCAGTTCGTATTCCTCAATAAGATTGACATTTTTGCGAGGTGAGATCAGAAACCAATACCTCCCAGGTTGTTTTCTGACTCTCTCCGACTTACGTGGTTCTTGTGTATTCGAAGATTATTGGTACAGTTTCATCCCTGATGAACTGTTTATGTTCCATTAAGGAATCGGTGCTTGGAATACTAGTACTCCGATTTTCATCGAGTTTTACTTTCCTCTCACTTACTACTGCATATAGGTATTCCTCTTAGGAAAACCGCATGGAGAGCAACAATTACATTGTTCTCTTGTGAGTTGTATAAGTACTATACTTTGGTTACTCTAGGATAACCTACAATTAGGCACTTATCCGATTTGGGTTCTAGTCTGGTATCATCCAAACATATGCCCAGCATTCTCAAATCACTAGGAATGAGAAAACCCAGTTTCTTTCCTGTTCATATCTAATATGAAGTCTGTCAAACAGATTTTTATGGAACCTTATTCAAAATAAGTGTTTCACTTGTTAAATGCGTATCCCATGAAGGAAAATGGTAGCTCAGAGCGACTCAAGATTAACCTTATCATGTCCAACAAAATTCGATTTCTCCGTTTGGACACACCGTCAAATTGAGGTGTTCCGTGAAGAGTCCATCATGAAAAAATACTATACTCTTTCATATATTCGAGAAACATATATAGTATAATCTTGATGTTTTAATACTTTAGCCGATCTGTCTGTCTGCTTCGTGTCGAAACTCTTTGAATCTATCAAAAGTTTCCGATTCGTGTTTCAAAAGAAACACATAATCATAACGCGGTGCCACATCCGTAAAGGTTACGAAGTGTTCATATCCACCTCTAGCCTAGCTAGATATGGGCCCACCTACGTCACTATGAACGAGGGCTAACAGATCGGTGGCACTTATACTTTTACCAAGTAAAATGGTGTTTTAGGCATTTTGCCTAATGAACTAGATTTGTAGACATCATTTGAATAGGATCAAATCTGTCCTAGTATCCACTCTTCAAAAGTGTGGATATACGAGTCTTGTTTAATAAGTCTCATCTGATTAATTCAGTTTGAGCCATTTGTTTGTCATCTTATATGTTTAAGATTCATTTATATTCAAAATATAAATACTGTTATTCACATCTAATGTGTTTATCTCAATATCATCTTTATAAAATAAAATACTTTAGTGTTATAGAATATAAAGGTATATCTGCAATGGATTATACTCTGATATAGAGATAATGTTTCTAGTCAAACTAGTTACATTTTAACAGTTTCCTAATTTAGGTACATTCCCGAAGGGTAGTTCCTAAAATTAGGTTTCTACGGTTAAAACAGCGACTCTCATCCCGTTTCTGACTCACAGGTAAATCTCAACTGAAGTCAGTATCCTGCTCATCAGCAGATTCTGCACATCAGTACATATATTTATGTACCACATTCAGTATCTAAAATCCAATTTTAATTCTAGTAGCGAACATGTTTATGACAAACATATTTGAAGTCGGAGCCTTGCCCGTCTTCTCTTCCTTCATGTGTCCTTGTCCATACGGCAGTCACGCTTCCAGTGACCCCGTTTTCATATCGTTAGGCAGACATCTGGGATATGTCATTTGTCTTCCTAGAAGACTTGTGATGATTTTGCTTTTGCCCTTTTTAGAAGCTCTGGCTCTTCCTCCTAGAGCATAGCCATCAACTCTCCAAGAGTTTACTCTTGGTTCATAGTGAACCTACCCCAGCTTTTGGGTAGAGACTATAAGATCAAATCTTTGGTAGTCTCGGCCACGTAGGTAATGCCCAGCTAACCTAGCTGATCAATGTCAACAATCATTTGTGACACATAGTGCTCGACAGATGTACCCTCTGACATATATGAGCGAAAGAGCTTCTTTTACAATTTGTACTTCTAAGATTTAAGAATAAATCTATGAAGATCTTTAATTTCATTATCATGTTATAAGGATCTAATCCTTTATTTTGATAACTAAATTAAAGTGTCATTGCATTAAGAAAAATGGATTGAGCACTAAAGTTATCATCACCATGAGTCTTCCAAAACTCATGCTCCACTATTTGCTCAACTCCGGGTTTAGGCCCGAGATGTTTCTTTATCAAATAAAGTAACTCCTCAGTTTCCAGGACTATCTTGAAGTTTTATTCCCAATCTGAAAATTAAAGTCGTTTAAAGACATTTTCACCCAGGTTTATGTTTTAAACATTAATCTTTCAGTTATCTTGATTGCTATAGTCCAACTATCCAATCAACGATTTAAGGTACTATTTAATATAATGATTACTATAGTCTAACTATATAATCAACTATAATTTGATTGTTTAAATTCAAATATATTGATTACTATAATCCAATTATATAATCAACTATAAATGAAGTAGTTTGAATACAGTCCAACTGTTTAATTAAAACAACGATTAAATATTAGTCCAACTAATAAATATTTATTTATTGACGAAAAATTGAAATGAGCGCATATTGGCAAGTATCTAAACGAAATTGAAAATTTAATACTTGCCTCCCACTATTTTCGGCGAGCCTCTAATCCTCTGTTGAGTACTCGGGAAACCTTGTTTCCTAGTGGGCTAAGATCCCGTTAAATAACACACAACCTTGACTTTGACCAACAAGCTGTATGATATTTAACTAGGTAGATCTATAAGATCAATTGGATCTCATCCAATTCCTAGATCCAGTCGATGGACATCCAAGTCTGAAACATATATCTTATATATGCTAATATATCCAATATATTCCCTAACCTTTTTCCTCTGAATCAATTAAGCCTTGGCTTTGGCACAACAAACTTAATGATTCCAGTTAAGCGGGACCCATTGACTTTGGAAAGCTTCGTAATCGATGTCGATGGACAAGAAGTGATCTTGACTTTGGCCAACAAATCACAACTTGGACAAGACACACGATATGGAACAAAGCCTTCATTATTCAACACATTCGCGATGGACAAAGGTCTTGACTTTGGCCAACAAACCAGTGCCAATCTTGGATCTTGAGTAAGAATCACTCAATGGAAGGAAAACACTTAATATATGTTGAGGGTTTTTCACGTAATTGGCAACCAATTAATTATCTTTGTTAAGGTCTCATCATACACCCTTAAACATGCATTCTAAAAACATAATAAGGCGCGTAAATAAATTAATAATGATATGCGGATGGATATATAAAACACTTTGTTCCTAGAACAAATCTCTCCATTTCCTCTCTCCCGTTAGCACAATATTTACTTCTGCCCGATTACATAACACTTCTAAAGAAACCTCATTTACATTGAGGGGAATATGTGAGAAGAGAAATACAAAGAGTCAAGAGGTAATAGGCTCGACACGCAGGTCCAATTAGTAAATTCTAAATTTATTACAACAAATTTCCAAAATTGTCCTCACCCATCTAATATCCATCCGATATACATTATTCATACATCACATCCATTATTCACACAAAGCATGTTATCAATCAATCTAATCCAGTTAATTAATCTTAAATTAATGACCATCCAATGTTCAAACAACGATTTGATTTTGCGCGAGTCCGACTCATTTTAAGAATAAGTACTTATAGTACGAATTCTCGAATTATATAAAACTACAACATTAAATCCAATTTAATTTGTTTTTAATACTAATTCTATATTTAATTCCAAATTAAATAATTACACTTATTAATGTGGCCTTTAGCGACTTAGATTTTCAATCTAATCTTTAGGGGTCTCAAAGCCCAATTAACATCCAATTAGACCCGGCCACGGTTCCGGTTCGGAACCGGAACCGAACCGGTTGGGTTCCAACAGGAACCCTAATTCCCCCAACGGCTAGTAGCCGTTGGGGGAGCAGGGAGCCGTTTGGCTCCCTGCTGCCAAACGGCTCTCTGCCAAAAAAAAATAAAAGAATTAAAAAAAATATATTTTTATTATATAAAATAAAAATTACTAATGTACCCCTAATAACGGTAATAAAACAGTTATATTTAAGGACAATTTTTGTATCAAAAAAATTCTAAAATTCTATAAATAGGATTCATTTTTCATAATTTCATCACACCAAATTCTCAACTGTCTCATTTTCTATAATTCTCTTATTCTCAATCTTACTTCAATACACTTCTCTTATAATCTTATATTCTTATTTTCTCAATCTCAATTTATTTAGTTGTTAATTTGTTATCATTCGCATCGCAATTATTCAATTTTCTTCTTTTTCTTCCTATTTCTCAAAAAAAAAATGGCAAGCTCATCCGAGAACATAATGTCAAATATGCCAACCCAAGAGAGCGGCCCTAGTGTCAGTGCACAATCACGGAGAAGAGAAGTTAAGACTCGGTCCTCCGATATTTTCAAAATTCATTTTACTTTGGAATATATAGAAGATGATTCACAACGAGCAATTTGCAACTATTGTGGGGTTATCTATAAATTTTCTGGTGGATACGGCAATATGATCAAGCAAATGGAGAAACATCATCCGTTGAATTTGGCATTGATACGACGCAGACTCAAATGGCCAGGTAATATATTGGAAGCTAGGCGATCTTCATTACATCCAAGCACTCTAGAAGCAACAGCTTGTGTGGATGATTGGACTCGAGCTGATCTGAGACAACAAGAAGATGACCCCGATGATTTTGAAGATTTGTTCGATAATACTTCTGCAACAAGTGCAAGCGGAAGCTGCGGAACCGGAGCCGAAGGATCAACTGATAATGATGATTGATAATTGTAAAATTATAATTTACAAAGGAGATATGTCTTAAACTTGTAATGGAACTACGTGAGCTTTGATTCCTCTCACCCTTGGAGGATACGTAGACAACTTAAATTTTTAAAAATTTAAGCTCAAGCTCTTCAATGTAATAAATTTTTTTTTATTTATAAATTTAATCTCATTTTTTAATTAATAAATTTTTTTTTATTTAAGCTTTGATTAATTGATTCCTCTCATTTTTTATTTTAATTAATAAAAAAAAATTAAACGGAACCAAACCGGTTCGGTTCGAGGTTCCGGTTCCACTTAAGTGTGGAACCGGAAACCGGCCGGTTCGGTTCGGTTCCGAACCGGAACCGAACCGCCGGTCGGGTCTACATCCAATGTTAATTTAATTAAAGTCCAATGGGCTTTCAATTAATTTCATAAGGCATGAACTTTTGGTCAATATGGGTCAAACCCAATTACCAAAGCCCATTTAAGGAATCACCCTTATTTGCCAAGAAACCAATTTAGGCCCATTAGGCCCAATTAAAATAAAGGTCCATTTAATTATATTTGGAATTTATGGATATGATTTTGGGCCAATTGGATCCAACCAATTAACCTAAACCAAACTTGGGCCAACCAAGCCCATTAAGCCCAAATACAACTTTACAAGCCCAATTCCAAAATAAGCCCAATTAATTTAAATCACAAAATTCCAAATTTCACAATTAAATTAATCTAAGTGTATAGCCATAATTAATTACTCAAATTAATATTTCCAAACACCAATTTGCACAATTAATTATGCTTATTATCATCAACACATGTCCAACATTATTGAATCAAAAATCAATCATTTTCCATGCTATCATTCACGGCAATTAGGGAATATTTGTCTAATTCCGAATTCAATCCAATTAAATCCTTAATCTAAATTTCCCAAGTCTTTCAAACTCATCCAATGATTCAAAAAATAAAAAATCACCATGACATTAGGGTAGCTATACATTCGGCCAAGCCTAATAATTAGGGAAAATTTGATCCAATTCAATTTTCATCAAATTGACCATGCATAACACTATGTTATCATCATTCAAGCATACTCAAACAATCAATTTCATCCATACATGCTCAAATCAATTTTACCCAATTTTACCCTAAATCCATTTTCATGCTTAAACAAGGCTCTGATACCATTGTTGGGTTTTCTAGGTCAAACTAAGTTCAAATTTAAGCATTTAAATATGTGAATACATCAAAGTTAAGTTGTGGAATACTCACTTTGATCGGCTTTTGCGATGCGAGGAACAAAAAAAATTTCTTCACCATTGAAGCTCTCGGCCAAGCCCTTGTTTTTGTGCTTCATGATTTTCGGTCATCTCCATTTGTGTGCTCCAAGCTCCAAGCTTTGTAAATGGTGATTTCATGCTCAAGGGCTTGTTTCCCTATCACCTTTGGATGACTCTTTCGTGTGCTAGCACTAGGAAAAATTTGCCACAAATCTTCCTTGTTATTCTTCTTGCTCTCGGCTTTGAAGGATTTTGAGAGAGAAGAAAATGGCCCAAGGCCGAAAATGGAGAGGGAGAGAGAGAGAGAGGAGTTGTGTTGTTATTGTTTTGGTTTCTAAAACCTAATCAAACATATACCAAAATCTCTACACATTTTGTATTTGTTTTTCCAAAAAACAAAAAGCAAAAGTGAGGGAAAAATGGCATTAAATGTATTCAACAACCACCATCAACTATTCACATCAATCAATGATGACAAGCATCACTTCACTCAAAGTGATGTGACTTCCATCACTTGATTGACTAGTGATTTGACGCTTGATGTGACTTGTGGGCCGCACTTAAATTCAAAATGTGAGTGGGCCCGCAAACACTCCCGGGCTCGGGTTCGTTAATTCCGAATTAACGAATTTTCGTTGCGACGTAATTAAATCAAATTTAATTAAATAATTATGCCTAGTAAAATTACTATTCACGTCGCTAGCGAATTAATTCTAAATTAACTCGTTCGCCCGAATTAAAATCTAATTTTAATTCCGCATCGAAATCTAATTTCGTATAATATATCGAATATATTATTTTATCGATTAATTCCAAATTAATTGTTCTGTCTCTTTATCAATAATATTTTATCCAGATAAAATATCTCTGTAAAATCTCAGATTAATTTTCTCTCTCTAATAATTAATCCTAGATTAATTATATGCGAGTCATACATCATCGGTGAAATCTTCGGGAGTGACCCATGAGATCCCCGGATATGTTGGCAGTAAATCCGGTCGTCGGACTATCCCAACACGTACGTACCTAGTACTATGTTTTTACCGATTTACAAGACATGGTTGGCTTCTAGCAAAGCACCGTGCTTACCCAATTCTCCAGAAATATCTTAAAGGAATATGTAATCTATATCAGACGTAGTATACGTAGTATTGCGTATTACGATCCAGTATCGGATGTCACGTGCTAGGCTTGGGGCTGGAATGTGTCTGCCACGTACGAAGCACATGTCGGATCTCTGGTAATTAGTCTCTATAATCGGATAATCATGACCTTGTCATATTATCCCGATGATTGCAGTACATAAGGAGTACTAGTTCCATATCCTACATGACCATCATCTCCACTATGACTGGAGTGATACTTCCATCTTGACATCACACCCAATACACTATGATTCTCAATATACCCAGAAGAGGCGTACACAGAACCGGTTAAAGCCCTGGACGACCAAAACCAAAGTATATTGATTGTCGCAAGTATTAGCGGTGCAAGTCTCAGGTTAAGACCAAATACACCTACCCTGATTCGGACTTCCATAGACACATAGTCATACTACCAATGGAATTCTGAGGGGTCTATCCAGAGCGAAGTTGTTTCCGTACCATCGTTAAACACAACCTCCTATTACACTTGCTCATTGTATCCAATACCCAAATATATAAGAACTATGTCGTTATACTCCCACAACGTGCACAAGTGTAATACTAGTCTATTCCGCATTATCGATGTCCAATCTCGATAATTCTATGACTATGGATGTTTTAATGATTAAACCTTCGTGGATTGATACTGTCTCATATCATCTCAATCCGGTACTAATCATAAGGACCTTTTATCATTTATATGTCTTGGTAATCTAATTACAAATGATAAAAGAGCAATTTCCTTTATCACATAGTTAATTTGTACAATAACACCATGATCTGTACAAATAGTGATGCTATGGGTCATAATTGTCCAACAGTATCCAGCTTCATTGAGTGTTTAGATCATCAGTTACTAAAATCACATACCTGATTACGTCTGACGGATATAATGTACATTCGGTCATATATATATTGAGTGGTACCTGATGATACAGATTGGCAATCACTGCATACATGGAGGGAATCATTGATTCCCCTCCTTTTTCAGACTCGGCTTCACACTATAACAAAAATAATTTTGGATCAACCTAAAAAACATGCAAAAGTTGTCTTGAGAAAGTGAGTGAGAAAACACCTACATTTCTTTGGATTTCCATAACTTATGGTGCGAATCCAGCAATGACCCAATGCTCAGGATGATCTTCAATGCCACCAAATAGAAAAGGTGTGACCTGAGGACATCCTTCTTAATATTTATGTGTTTCAGAGTTACCTTAATAACATAATATCTTTGTCCGAACATATATCACATCTGATCAAACATGCACACACATTCGGCCTACTATAGATATATCAGGCTATGCGTACTGTTTTCTTTAGTTAATTGCATGCTTAGTTATTTTTATGTTATGCTCGTCATTATTCTTTTATGCATGATTAGTTGTTGCATTTGATTGGTTTATACGTGCTCTACTTACTGTATGATATGTGAAAGTTGTCCGGCCAAACTTGTTCCATGTTCAGCCGGACATGTATGATATCCGACCGTATGATCTCCATGATATATAAGATGGAAACCCGGAGCCGATTCTGAATGGACGGTAATATGATTCGCATTCGGGATACAACTCCACGTACTACTAGGAGATGTCCATTTCGTTATGAATATATCCAAATGCACGTTTACTGTATATGTTTTCTTTGGTTGTATTTCTACGATTCTAGTTACACGTAGTACCATATGAGAAGCTTACATCAAGTTCGGCCGAACATTGATAAAAATACTCGAACAATAAGTGTCTAAAAAAAATTTATCCAGCCTGGCTTCTTATTCTGGTCCGTTTGATTAGTACTTTATCATTTCTTTAATTAATTCTAATCATTCATACGACATTTTGTGTGATTGCTATTTTGCTATGGTTCTCTTCCAAATATTTATTCACTTTATTTGTTGCTTTCACTAATTGTGATTGCGTTATTGTGTGTTATATAAACTTTTGCATGCTCTTGCATTATAAGATATATGGATACCTTTTATGAGCGTAAATATTATACTAGCATCAATAATGGACCATTCCAAACCCAAACGGGTTTAAGATCAGACCTTGCGAGGTGTAGTATGGCCTTAAATCATTCCCAATATTTCATAATGGGTGGCGACTCTTTTATTCTATGATCCCCCCGTAGGGATATCCATACTCTCTAAGGGCTGCGAGCCCAACAGTGTAGTGGTCGCTGACGTCATAGACATAGCGGTAAACCTCACTTCGCTCCTACAGATGGTGACTCCACTGGAGATAGAGAATCAGCCCCGAAAAAATTCCTTATAGTATTTATGACGAGATTGAGGTTAACCATGTGTAGGCATTTCATTTTCACATGTGAAACCCGATGATGAGTCTCAGTTGGAGGCACTACCTTTTTAGCTAAGGATATTGCGGGAAACGGAGGTCGGAAGGGGAAATTCGAAATAAGTACGTCATCAAGTTCATTTCACAAGCTCACTGTCTTCGTTAGTGCTGCGTTCGTTACTTCGTTCGAACGTCAGGCAGATTGCGGACGTTCGTGTAGCGTTCGAATTGGAGTTCGAACGGCATCGGTGTTTCTGGTTTTGCTGCTAGCCTCGCACCCCAGCCCATTTAGCTCCCCAAAGCCCATAAAACACATCCCAATTTAATTAAATTAAACATTAAACATTAAATAAAATATTTAAACCATTTACCAATTAAATAAAACATAAAATATAATCATACCTAATAAAGATAAATCAAATATATTAACTTCCTAACTAAACAAATCACATACTAAATTAAAAAGATGTCATGCCTAATTAAAATCAATCATAACCAATTAAATATTTTGACTTCCTAAATCCAGCCAAGATTTGTTCCCCCTCAATCCTTGACTTTCATTGCTCAACACCAAATCAAATCCTCCATTTAATGCACCAAATCCCTTCCTTGTGAGACAAGGTGAAGCCCTAACCCTTCTCTATATAAACAACCCATAACCAAAGCCATCCAAGGGCTAGCTCACACGCCCATCACAAGAAGAAGCTTAGTTCACGCCATCAAAACAAACAAAAAGAAGAAAAGAATTTACAACCCCTAGCTCATACACAACTCACACGAAAATTACAGCAATAACCGTAAAACATCACACGCAAATCACAAGAAAGATATCAAACCTTTCTCTTTATCCCTACCCTCACATTACCGAAAGCAACAAACCTTTAAACACTCCCTCATATTACCGAAATCCACAGTCAAATACAGCCCCTACAACCATCAAAACAGTAGCCAAATCACGCCCAAACCACCCCCTATACAGCAGCAAAATCCTCTTAAAACATTCCCTAAAAACCTTAAAGTAATAACATAAAAACCAGCATTAATAATCCTTAAAATAATCACACAAGACTGCACTAATAACCCACACAAAAACTTAGGACAGTCCACTAATAGACCTGAAACAGTGAGCAGAATACAGAGAAAACAGGAGCAAATCGGAGTCAAAAGCAGCAGCAAAAAGGAGTCGGAACAGTAGCTTGAGCGGCAAAACAGCGAAGGAAAAGGCAAAATAGTGAACCAGAAAAGTTGCGGAGCTTTACCCCTTCCGATCTTCGTGAAACGCGAGTCCGAGAGCGGCTTAAAAGGTTAGACCTGAGGGTACTTTTCACACTCATCTTTATGTGATTTTTGTTATTTATTTTGATTATATTTTACTTATTTGTTGAATCTTGTTTGTGTATGATGTGTGTTGTGGGTATTGGATGAATAAAAGAGTGTCGTCTCTCGTGGTATATAGGATGGAAACCCAGACGTAAATTCCGTAGCCGAATCCGAATGGACAGTAGTGCGGTCTGTACTTGGGATACAACTCCACGTACCACTTAAGTAAACGGCACCTTCTCTTGTTTCATGTTGCATTGATTTATTTATTTATTTTTCGTCACTCAAATCTGCATGTTGCTTATTTACGTATGATTAAATCGAGCGCATGGGCTTAGTAAGTGGAATGAAAGATCCCCTATGGGGAAGGGTTAAAGCCATTTACCACGATGCTTCGCCGCGCCGGTTGATGTGTGTTCAGATGAATGCAAGACACGTTCAATCGGGCATACTAGTTTGATATTATTGCTCTTAATTCCATATATGCATGATTCAATCGAGCGCATGGGCTTAGTAAGTGGAATGAAATATCCCCTACGGGGAGGGGTTAAAGCCCTTTACCACGATGCTTTACCGCGCCGGTTGATGTGTGTTCGGTTGGATGTAAAATATGCCCAATCGATCATACTTAGTTTGATATGATTGTCTTTATGTTTGTATGCATGATGCGATCGAGCGCATGGGCTTAGTAAGTGTGATGAGAGGTCCTCTAATTGAAGAGGTTAAAATCATTTACCACGATGCTTCGCCGCGCCTCGCATTGCACTATTTGCCATTTATGTATTGCGTCCCATTTCATGCATCAAGTCTGTTCCCGTTCGAACGCGTTTACGAATGCAACTCGAATGCGCATGCATTTTGCCTTATCATGCATCAGGTCTCATTTCTGTTCGAACGCGTTCACGAATGCCATACGAACATGAGCATTCTGTTTCATTTCCGTTCGAACGCGTTCACAAACGCCACACGAACGTGGGTATTCTGTTTCATTTCCGTTTGAACGTGTTCACAAACGCCATACGAATGTGAGCATTCTGTTTCATTTCCGTTCGAACGCGTTTACGAACGCTACTCGAACGAGAACCTTCTGTTTACCGTTCGAACGCGTCTACGAACGCCGCACGAACGCCCACGGTAAACAGATCCTCTTGCATCACATTACGACATGTCCATCTTAGCACATAGTTACCCTTTTTTACGTTATGCATTTGTATTACCTCTCTAGTTGTTTATTTCTGTTATGCGCTTAAATATCTTTTCTTAATATGCATGCTAGTAAGAATGCTATTTGTTTGCGCTTCTGTGTCCACCAATGCGTTCATTAACTTGTATGCTTGCCATATGATAATCCTTATGTATGCAAATTGAGACATAGATTACATGCAAATAGGCTGTATGCAAATTCGAATATGTGTTACATATAAATTTAGATGAACTTGTTGATGTATGTATGTGAATTTAGAAGCATGATATTCTTAGAAATAAATGTTACTTAAGCCTGATTAAATTATTGCAAAAATCCTTTCATTTCAAGTGGCATAAGTAAGGGACCATTCCGAACCCAACGGTTTGAGGTCTTCCCTTGCGAGGGGTGAGTGTGGCCTTAAATCTCATTTTCTCGGTTCACACCGGGTGGCGACTCCATTATTCTCTGGTTTAGTCCCCCGTGGCTACTCTGTACTCCCGACCGAGGCGCGAGCCCGGGACAGCATGCGTCGCCCATTCCTGTGTTCCCACAGTCTGGCGACTCCACTGGGGATAGAGAATCGGCCCCGAAACATTGTCTTGTAATGTTTGGATTCATGTTTTAATTGACCGTGTTCTATAGTGGATAAAATGAGGGTTTAATCAAAGGCATTTTAAGGCTAGGTAATGGTTTGGTGTCTTCCTTCATTCATTACCTTTCTAGAAGAAAAAGCTGTGAAGGCACCTATATAGCCATCTACTCGTAGCCTATTGTGATGGACTAATTTGGAGGACTCGTTGTTTATTCCTGACACCAAGCGATAAGAGCCTAAGAGGCTTGGGTATTTAAGTGAGCCTCGCTCCACCTTCCCTCTGGGGAATCTACAATGGGAAATCCATTTGACAGTCAATCACACACCATAGCTCATTGGCACGTACCTTAGTGTATAAAAAAGGGTGCGCTCACTTGGTCGCTCGAACCCTTGATTGGGGAGACCTAGTTGTGGGCCATCCTTCGCCGATGAGAGCCTTTGTCTACACTCTTGTGAACCCACCCATAGACGGGGGTTGTATGGTTAAAGTAACAATTATTTCCTTGAGTATGTGCTTGTGGACCATCCTCATTTGGATGCAGTTGGACCATTGTCAGAAATGCGGACTTGCTGGGCCATTTAAACTGGGGCGAGTTCGTACCTTATGACCATTGGGCCCAAAGCTTCTGAAATGTTGATGGGCCATTCTGTAGAAATTATTGTTGTATATTTGCATTATCTTTCTTTTTTTTGTGTTCGGAACATTACCATTTGGATTTAGTTGGTCTCCTTGCCATGAGATGTGAACTCGTTGGGCCATTTAAACTGGGACGAGTTCACTCCTATGACAGTTAGCCCAAAAACTTCTAAAATGATGATGAGCCGATTTGTGTGAAAATTTTAATGAGTTGATATATTTCTTGTATCGCATGCTGCATATCATGCATCACACATGCACCTCATGCATACATGCACCATGTTAACCCATTTTGTCTTGAAAGCCATCATAGATACCCGTTGGTTAGGGAAGAGGACAGACTTGTCAAAAGACCAAGCAGCCACCAAGAGTACTGGCAGAAGACCTAGCCCAACGGGATAGGAAACCCAATCATGCATGCATGCATACACGTAACATATTTGCATCCTTTTTGTGTTTGTTCTGTTTTGTAATAACAGGTTTCAAAAGAGAAAAAGAGAAATCGGTAAAGACAAGACAACCAGAATCAGCAACATATGAGTAGTAGTTTTGGGGATGAGTCCCAGGGTCGAGGCCCACATCGTCAGAGTGTTGGAACGAATCCCAGGGTTGAGGCCCATGTCAGCAGTTTCAGAAATGAATCACAGGGGCGAGGCCCATATCGATATCAGTCTGGGGACGAGGCCCATATCAATATCAGTTTGGGGCGAAGCCCACATCATTCTGCGGGCGAGGCCCACATCAGCATCAGTCTGGGGGCGAGGCCCAAATCAGTATCAGTTTTGGGATGAGTCCCAGGGGCGAGGCCCACATCAATATCAGTTTGGGGCGATGCCCATGTCAGTATCAGTTGGGGGCGACCCCACATCAGTATCAGTTTTGGGGATGAGTCCCAGGGGGCGAGGCCCATATCAGTTTCAGTCTTGGGGATGAGTCCCAGGGGCGAAGCCCATATCAGTATCAGTTGGGGGCAAGGCCCATATCAATACCAGTTTGGGGCGAGGCCCACATCAGTAACAGGGTTGAGGCCCACATCGGTATCAGTTTGGGGATGAGTCCCAGGACCGAGGCCTACATTAGTATCAGTGTGGGGGCGAGGCCCACATCAGTATCAGTTTTGGGGATAAGTCCTAGGGCTGAGGCCCACATTGTCAGAATTTCGGAATGAATCAGGGAATGAATCCCAGGGTCGAGGCCCACGTCAGCAGAATTTCGGAATGAATCAGGGAATGAATCCCAGGGTCGAGGCCCACGTCAGCAGAATTTCGGAATGAATCCAGGGAATGAATCCCAGGGCCGAGGCCCACATCAGCAGAATTTTGGAATGAATCCCAGGGGCGAGGCCCACATCAGCAGAATTTTGGAATGAATCCCAGGGCCGAGGCCCACATCAGCAGAATTTTGGAATGAATCCCAGGGCCGAGGCCCACATCAGCATCAGTTTGGGGCGAAGCCCGTATTAGCATCAGTATCAGTCTTGCCGGGTATGGCATTCTGGGGGCGAGGCCCACATTACATCAGATCAGTTCCGTTGAGAATGGCACTCCGAGAATGGAGATATAGTCCGGGAATGGACAGCTCGAGAATGAGCATGCCGAGAATGTCACGCCGGAATGGCACTCCGGGAATGGAGATATAGTCCGGGAATGGACAGCTCGGGAATGAGCACGCCGAGAATGGCACGCCGGGAATGGCACTCCAAGAATGGAAACACAGTTCGAGAATGAACAAGCCGGGAATGGCACTCCAAGAATGGAAACACAGTTCGAGAATGAACAAGCCGAGAATGGCAATCCAAGGATGGAGCAGAGTTCAAGAATGAACAAGCTGGGAATGGCAATCCAAGAATGGTGCAGAGTTCAAGAATGAACAAGCCGGGAATGGCACTTCAGGAATGGAAATACAGTTCAGGAATGAACAAGCCGGGGATGGCACTCCAAGAATGGAAGCATGGTTCGGAAATGGACCACTCTATTATCAACAACGGTTCGGAAATGAACCACTCTCATATCAGTAATGGTTCGGAAATGGACTATCTCTCATCAGCAACGGTTCGGAAATGGACCATCTCTCATCAGCAACGGTTCAGAAATGGACCATCATCTCATCACCTGCCGAAAATGGCACTCTAAAAATGGAGCAACGGTTCGGAAATGGACCATTATCACATCTCGCCGAAAATGGCACTCCGAAAATGGAGCACGGTTCGAAATGGACCATCATCTCATCTCGCCAAAAATGACACTCCGAAAATGGAGCACGGTTCAGAAATGGACCATTATCATATCTCGCCGAAAAGGGCACTCCGAAAATGGAGCACGGTTCGGAAATGGACCATTATCATATCTCGCCGAAAATGGTACTCTGAAAATGGAGCACGGTTCGGAAATGGACCAAGGAAGGCCTAACCCATCGGAATATGATACATATACATGCATACATGCTTACATATCACATACATGCAATGTTTGTTTGGTGTTCGCAGGTTTGTAGCGGCAAAGACCATCTCACCAAATAACGGTTCAAAAATGAGCCACATTCTCGCACAGCACGGTTCGGAAATGGACCGCTACCACAACAGACGCCGAAAATGGCACTCCAAAATGGAGCACCCACAACAGATGCCGAAAATGGCGTTCCAATATGGAGCAGTGAAGCTATCAGACTTGGAGGGGAACGATTTCACCGAGCCGATCAACGTAGACAGATTGAAGCAATACTTTGCCTGAGGGAGAAAAGACCGAGCGGTCACCACGGGAATTAGCAGAAGAACTAACCCAACGGAATAAGAAAATCATTCATGCATACACGTAACATTGCATTCTCTTCGTGTTTGTTTTCGTTTTGTGTTCGCAGGTTCAAAGAAAGGAGAAAGTGGCAGAAATGAGCCAAGCAGCGTCAGCGCAATTTCAGTTTTGGGATGAGTCCCAAGGGGGCGAGGCCCATATCAGCTTGGGGGTGAAGCCCATATCATGTCAGTTCGAGGGCGAGGTCCCTATAGTCAGCGGTGTTGGGTCGCGGTGCCCAGGGTCGAGGTGCCCCCGTTGTCAGTTGTAGTTCCGGGTCGAGGTGCCCAGGGTCGAGGTACCCACTACATCATCAGTTCGAGGGCGAGGTCCCTATAGTCAGCGGTGTTGGATCGAGGTGCCCAGGGTCGAGGTGCCCCCATTGTCAGTTGTAGTTCCGGGTCGAGGTGCCCAGGGTCGAGGTACCCACTACATCATCAGTTCGAGGGTGAGGTCTCTATAGTCAGCGGTGTTGGGTCGAGGTGCCCAGGGTCGAGGTACCTACTACATCATCAGTTCGAGGGCGAGGTCCCTATAGTCAACGGTATTAGGTCGAGGTGCCCTCGTTGTCGGTTGCAATTATCGGAACGCGTCCCAGGATCGAGGTCCGCTGCAGCACCAACTCAGCTCGAGGCAGCAGCCGAGCCAGGTAAGTGAAATGCATTGCATAACTTTGATAGGATTGTTTAAAGTCACACACTGCACAAGTCCCATCAAAGTGGGGGCAACTATAGGCATTGCATTTTCGCATGTGAAACCCGATGATGAGTCTCAGTTGGAGGCACTACCTTTTTAGCTAAGGATATTGCGGGAAACGGAGGTCGGAAGGGGAAATTCGAAATAAGTACGTCATCAAGTTCATTTCACAAGCTCACTGTCTTCGTTAGTGCTGCGTTCGTTACTTCGTTCGAACGTCAGGCAGATTGTGGACGTTCGTGTAGCGTTCGAATGGCGTTCGAACGGCGTCGGTGTTTTCTGGTTTTGCTGCTAGCCTCGCACCCCAGCCCATTTAGCTCCCCAAAGCCATAAAAAACATCCCAATTTAATTAAATTAAACATTAAACATTAAATAAAATATTTAAACCATTTACCAATTAAATAAAACATAAAATATAATCATACCTAATAAAGATAAATCAAATATAATAACTTCATAACTAAACAAATCACATACTAAATTAAAAGATGTCATGCCTAATTAAAATCAATCATAACCAATTAAATATTTTGACTTCCTAAATCCAGCCAAGATTTGTTCCCCCTCAATCCTTGACTTTCCTGCTCAACACCAAATCAAATCCTCCTTTAATGCACCAAATCCCTTCCTTGTGAGACAAGGTGAAGCCCTAACCCTTCTCTATATAAACAACCCCTAACCAAAGCCATCCAAGGCTAGCTCACACGCCATCACAAGAAGAAGCCTAGTTCACGCCCATCATAAACAAAAAGAAGAAAATAATTTCCAACCCCTAGCTCATACACAACTCACACAAAATTACAGCAAAAGAACCCTAAAACATCACACGCAATTCACAAGAAAGATAGCAAACCTTTCTCTTCATCCCTACCCTCCACATTACCGAAAGCAACAAACCTTTAAACACTCCCTCATATTACCGAAATCCACAGTCAAATACAGCCCCTACAACCATCAAAACAGTAGCCAAATCACGCCCAAACCACCCACCCCATATACACCAGCAAAATCCTCTTAAAACATTCCCTAAAACCTTAAAGTAATAACATAAAAAACAGCATTCATAATCCTTAAAATAATCACACAAGACTGCACTAAGAAACCCACAAAAACTTAGGACAGTCCACTAATAGACCTGAAACGTGAGCAGAATACTGAGAAAACAGGAGCAAATCGGAGTCAAAAGCAGCAAAAAGGAGTCGGAACAGTAGCTTGAGCGGCAAAAACAGCGAAGGAAAAGGCAAACCAGTGAACTAGAAAAGTTGCGGAGCTTTACCCCTTCCGATCTTTGTGAAACGCGAGCCGAGAGCGGCTTAAAAGGGTAGACCTGAGGGTACTTTTCACACTCATCTTTATGTGATTTTTGTTATTTATTTTGATTATATTTACTTATTTGTTGAATCTTGTTTGTGTATGATGTGTGTTGTGGGTATTGGATGAATAAAAGAGTGTCGTCCTCTCGTGGTATATAGGATGGAAACCCAGACGTAAATTCCGTAGCCGAATCCGAATGGACGGTAGTGCGGTCTGTACTTGGGATACAACTCCACGTACCACTTGAGTAAACGGCACCTTCTCTTGTTTCATTTGCATTGATTTATTTATTTATTTTTCATCACTCGAATTCTTGCATGTTGCTTATTTACGTATGATTAAATCGAGCGCATGGGCTTAGTAAGTGGAATGAAAGATCCCCTATGGGGAAGGGTTAAAGCCCTTTACCACGATGCTTCGCCGCGCCGGTTGATGTGTGTTCGGTTGAATGCAAGACACGTTCAATCGGGCATACTAGTTTGATATTATTGCTCTTAATTCCATATATGTATGATTCAATCGAGCGCATGGGCTTAGTAAGTGGAATGAAATATCCCTACGGGGAGGGGTTAAAGCCCTTTACCACGATGCTTTGCCGCGCTGGTTGATGTGTGTTCGGTTGGATGTAAAATATGCCCAATCGGGCATACTTAGTTTGATATGATTGTCTTTATGTTTGTATGCATGATGCGATCGAGCGCATGGGCTTAGTAAGTGCGATGAGAGGTCCTCTAATTGAAGAGGTTAAAATCCTTTACCACGATGCTTCGCCGCGCCTCGTATTGCACTATTTTCCATTTATGTATTGCGTCCCATTTCATGCATCAGGTCTGTTCCCGTTTGAACGCGTTTACGAACGCAACTCGAACGCGCATGCATTTTGCCTTATCATGCATCAGGTCTCATTTCTATTCGAACGCGTTCACGAACGCCATACGAACATGAGCATTCTGTTTCATTTCCGTTCGAACGCGTTCACAAATGCCACACGAACGTGAGTATTCTGTTTCATTTCCGTTCGAATGAGCGTTCACAAACGCCATACGAACGTGAGCATTCTGTTTCATTTCCGTTCGAACGCGTTTACGAACGCTACTCGAACGAGAACCTTTTGTTTACCGTTCGAACGCGTCTACGAACGCCGCACGAACGCCCACGGTAAACAGATCCTCTTGCATCACATTACGACATGTCCATCTTAGCACATAGTTACCCTTTTTTACGTTATGCATTTGTATTACCTCTCTAGTTGTCTATTTCTGTTATGCGCTTAAATATCTTTTCTTAATATGCATGCTAGTAAGAATCCTATTTGTTTGCGCTTCTGTGTCCACCAATGCGTTCATTAACTTGTATACTTGCCGTATGATAATCCTTATGTATGCAAATTGAGACATAGATTACATGCAATAGGCTGTATGCAAATTCGAATATGTGTTACATATAAATTTAGATGAACTTGTTGTGTATGTATGTGAATTTAGAAGCATGATATTCTTAGAAATAAATGTTACTTAAGCCTGATTAAATTATTACACAAATCCTTTCATTACAAGTGGCATAAGTAAGGGACCATTCCAAACCCCACGGTTTGAGGTCTTCCCTTGCGAGGGGTGAGTGTGGCCTTAAATCTCATTTTCCCGGTTCACACCGGGTGGCGACTCCATTATTCTCCGGTTTAGTCCCCTGTGGCTACTCTGTACTCCCGACCGGGCCGCGAGCCCGGGACAGCATGCGTCGCCCAATTCCTGTGTTCCCACACCATGTCTTCTTCTTTTGCATACTTTTTTTAACTCTGATGGCGCTACATATCGAGAAATCACTTTCACTTAAGGTGGTGGATTGATATGTAATGATAACCATCACGTATTGGCATGTACCCTTAGGTATAAATGTACTTTCATTTAGTCGATTGAACCCGTGGGTGGGGAGACCTAGTTATGGACAACTTTTCATGTCATTGGGTATAAAAAAAGGCACATTCACTTGGTCGATTGAACCCTTGGGTTGGGAGCCCTAATTTGGACAACCCTTCATTGATAAGAGCCTAAGCCTTACCCCCTTAAGCAAAAATGAAGGCCCATAGGTGTTATCCTATAGAAGCTTCCCTTATACTTGTGTTTAAGCCCCCAACCATTTGAAGTTGTTAGAACCTTTTGCCCTGAGAAGTAAAACTTGCTAGGCCTTTTTAACTAGGACAATTTTTCATTTCATGATGATTGAGCCAAATGCTTTGAAATGATAACAGGCCACCTTGTATGCAAATCGCGTTGGGCCTAAAAGGTTTACTTATGATCCAAGAGCACCAAAACATCAGTCTAATACCCTTATTGGCTTTAACACAGAAAATGTACACCTTATTTTTGATCGTTTGGATATCTTTAAATATTTCTAAACCTATCCCTAAAATAACTGTGATTACTAAGGGTCTAATTAATCGCTTTTAGACAATGGCACAATCCCCATATTAGGTTTAGTCATTATTTAAATGGGCATATGGACTTATCACATGTGTGTGAGGAATAAGGTTGGAAGGGTATATGATGATGTTTGAGCACACAATGCATTTCATGCTTCATGCATAAATGCACCATGCCAACACTTTGTGAAGCAGCCATCATAGTGGCCCGTTGGGCTAGAAAATAAGGCATACTACTTAAGAAACAACTAGCAGACTTAGAAACGGCCAACAATGATAGCTCTCATGTAGATCAGTTGGAAACCACCTTGAACAACATAGCAAAACAACTATAGGCCCTGGCCAATGCTCTTGCTAACCTGGCAGCGTCTCAGGCAGTGGAAGCTGAAACTAGTGAAATAAGGCGTGAAGAGCCCAAGAATAAGACTGTTGGGGTTTTATAGGGAATATCTGGGTAACACAGCGGAACGCGGAAAAATAAATTTTTCCGATTTCAAAAATTTTTCTTGGACAATTAAAATAAACTTATTTATTTTAATTACACAATACTTAAAATCTGAAATTTTACTCAAGAAATCAAATTTCTTTGTAATTGCCGAATTGCCCCCAATAATTTGTAAATTATCATTTTGGTCCTTAAATTGTCAAATACAATTTTGAATGATTCCAAATCGGTTCTAAAATGATTTCCAACATGTCCATTACATGAGATTATAAATTTCAACAAAAACCCCCCAAAAATGAGCAAATAGCCGAGAGCTCCACAAGGATTTCATTTTGTGTAATTTGGTCCAAAGTTGTTCAAAACAAGTTAAGATCAAATCCAATCAATCTCAAATTTAATATACATCATATATACATCAAAACACATCACATATATGAAAAGCCTCAAATTTGGAAAGGGTATAAACCCTAATTTTATAATTTCTTCAAATTAAACAAATTAGAACAAATTAAACAAATCCAATGTTTCAATCAAGTCTCTACCACACCAAACAAGTCTCGCCACATTGAAATAAGTTTAAAACAATTCTAGGTCATCAATGAGTGGCCTAACAACTCTAGAATGGCAACTAGATCATCAAATGATCAAAACAATGCTTAATAACTCCTTATAAGCTCTCTTTCAATATCATACATGCAAACACCCAACATCAAACTTCCAACCATCAAAAACACAAAGAAGAAAGAGTAGGAAAACTTAAGAACAACATAGCAGGTAGCCAAGAACAAGAGGAATATTTTTCCTACAAATAACAAGTTGGAAATACTTACTTATTTCCAAACTTTTCTTGATTTCCTTTTGTTTTTCTTCTCTTTTCTCTCAAACTTCTTTTGTTTATGTTTATGGAGGCTTGGAAAAGGTTGAAGCAAATGAAAAAAATTTAACACTTTAAATATCTAGGGTTGGCCGAAAAAACAAAGAAAAATAAGTCAAAGATATTTTGTAATTTTCAAATCAAATTTAAAGAATACAAAATCAATTTGACAACCTTTTCTTTAAAGTTAAAGTCAACAATTTACACTTATAATCATTTCCTACATTTATCATTTGGTTAGATATTTATATTTTAATTAATTTAATTATTTAATAATTAATTAATTAATTAATTAATTATAAATATCTTAAATATATTTATTATATTTACTTTAAATATCTCAAATACATATGTTAATTATATATGTCAAATATCATAATTTGACAATTAATTAATGTGTATTCAATAATATCATATTTTAAATATAAATACACACTAATTAGGAAATGATGGTTCGGTCCCTTTGCATGTATCTTTCGTTCAACCGTTAAACGATTTATAAATAATCACCATTATTCATAAAATTTGCCCTAATGCTCTACGAGTATATTTCACTAGTGAGACTCTCTAGATTCAGGTATATCCATCACGAAATCTAATTTCGTGTCCATAATTCACCCACCCGTAAATTATGATAACCACGGATAAACTCGCTGAATCATACAGGTCAAGGTCATTCCATATGTTTATTCCTCCGTCAAAAGTATCTGGATATATCCCAGAGATATAGATTTAAACGTCAAATCTCTATAGGGACAATCGTGTCGACGTCTCTATTAGCAATCTCTAAAAGAACACTTAGACCTTACTTCTAAAGTGTACCACATGCCCATGGTTTTTATCTGATTTCTAATCATATATGGACTACCTATGCTCTGTACACAGAACTGACGGATCCTATCTTGACACACACAGGATAACCTGAGGATTTATCCACACCCAACGAATAGACGGAGGTCTGGTTTAAATGGATCGGGGACGTGACTGCCATCTAAGTGTGGAGGATGTGTCATATACCCACAGTGGTATCTCAAGTCAAAGAACCACAAATTCTATTCAACTCGAGAAGACTCTTACTGACGTTAGTGTACCATCTATTAAGAATATTCAGTGATTCATTCAGTGTTTATCCGCTATAAACACCTACTCGTCTATACGAGTCTCCAAGACTCATTGTTCATTGAAAAACCATTGGAATCATATATTCTAGTATACGACATATACCAGTCTCAACAGGTTTACTTTACTGACCAAGTAGTGTAAACCTTGACCAGAAACAATCTAAGAATGACAATGTCATGATACAACTCAATGTCAGTAACGACGCTTTTACAAATGTATCATAACTAATCATTCTAAGGTCAATTACATCTTTACCATATTAAGAGACATATTATATTATAGAAACTGTTTATTTTATTCATAATAAAACGTTTATAAGAGTATTTACAAGGAAATACAACAGGAAATCGGCGCTCAATTCTAAATGATGATGAAGACTTATTAGAATAAGCTGTGGGGAAAATGGCTAAGTCTCAGACTGAGGCTCAACTATAGAAATTAAAAGAACAAGTAGAATCAGTCACCCAAAAGATGAAGGGTAAACATTAAGACCTTCTAGATTATGGTGTCATGGATTTTGAAGAACAACTCCCTATCGAGTTTAAGATGAATGATATGACCAAATTCGATGGGAATAGAGACCTCAAGGAAAACCTCCACCAATATGTGTCTATGATGAGTGCTACTGGCCTATTTGAGCACCAAGTTCTAAAGATGTTTGGCATTTCACTCAAAGGAGCACCGATGATATGGTACCACAGCCTGAAGAAGAAAATAAATAATGATTGGAGAACCCTAGTAGAAGCGTTCCTGAACCAATATTTTACAGATATATAGATTGATTTGACAATCTATGACTTGGAAAATACCAAGCATAAGTAAGAGGAAAGCTTCAAGGAATACCTAGACCGCGGGAGAAGCTAGTTATTGAGGATGTAGACAAGGCCATCGAAAAAGGACCAGATCAAAATGATCACCAAATGGACCAAGCCCTCTATCTACAACAAGCTGAGGAAGATGACCTCCATGATCTTTGACTTTCAATAGTTGAAGGAGACTATCATGGATATAGAGGAAGAAGAAGCAGAGAACAATAAGCTCCATGGCCAAAGGCAATATAAGAATAGCAATGGAGGAGGCTCAGGACATGAAGCAACCGAAGTGAACATTGTCCAGAAATGACACTTCTCCAACTTGGGAAGACCAATGTCCAAACTTTTGGAAAAGCTGGAAAGACAAGGCCTACTGAAATCGCTAAAGCCAAAGCCTGTACCGGACCTACTACAAGCAAACTTGATCTAAACATATACTGTCATTTCCATCAGTTCCCAAGACACAAGAAAGATAGATATGCCCGCCTCACGCATGAAATCCAGAACCTGATCGACGTCGGTAGAATCCCAGATCCTGAAAAAGTCTCATAATGACCAAGTTCTAAATTGTCACATTTCCATCCTTGTTTTTTTTTTTGGTCATAAGATGACTCTCTTTTGAATGTTCAACAATGAAATAAAATAGGTTTCACGAAATATTTTGTCTCTCGATAAAAATGACTATTTTTAAATTCTTAAAGTAATTTATAAGATTTACAATCACTATCAGAATGTTATCCATAAATATTACGAACTAAAACTTGCACCTAGAATTATAATGCATACTTAGAAAAAAATTTATGTTGGCACAACTTGTAGAGAGGTCAAACACTTGACATTCATTTGACTCATTCCAGAAGTCAAAACTGAAATGATGCTAGGCTAAGGAAGTGACACAAGCCAAAAAAAATAGAAAAAAGAAAAGAGAGAAAAGAAAATGGTGAATCCCATAAAAATCAGTCATGTTGTTTGAGTGGTTTAGTAACTAGGAGTGTCGTGAACCCCACGAGCACTTTTGCGTCAAATGACAAATCAAATATTGAGTATGCAAAGCAACTTGAGTTGGTGAAATTATTAAGTGACCAATGGCAGGCATCACAAATGCGAAGTCTTTGCTTCAAAAGATAATTTGACGACTTAAGAAAGCTAGGGATGTAGTTAAGCCCTATATAAAAATAACTTTATAAAAATTCTAGAATCTAGTGTTGGGTTTTCTAGGTCAAACCAAGATCAATTAAGCAAGAAATCATGTGAATACAACAAAGTAAGAATGCGGAAAATACTTACAATGCTCGGTTGGATGTAGAAGAGAAGTTCAAAACTTTGCCTCCATAGTTGCTGCTCCAAGCTTTCTTTGATGTATGTTGATCTTCCAAGCTTTGTCCTTGAATTCCAAACTCATGGATTGGTTTCCCTATCACCTTTGTATGACTCATTGATTGCTAACATAGGAGGTTTTGCAACAAAATCCCTTGGTTTCCTTCTTGTAACTCTCGGTCAAGGAGAGTTTGTGAGAGGGAGAAGGCCATTCGGCCAAGCCAACTCCAAGAGGGAGAGAAAGAGAGAAATGGCGTGAATGGAGAGAGAAGGAAGAAGATGAGTGAATGTGTTTTGATATTTGATTTCAAAAATCAAAATACCATTTACCAATTTTCCAAAAGTTGGTACAAGTCATTATCACATCAACTTAAATAATGCTTGTATAAGAAACAAGCAACCATCAAATCCCATCTAATTCTATCAATAAAAAGTTGATATAGTTGACTAGGTGATGTGACAAGAGTGGGCCCCACGTTAATTCAAAATCCGAGTGGGTCCGCAAACACATTCCGGGCTCGGGTTCGTTAATTCCGAATTAACGAATTTTCCGTTACAATGTAATTAAATCAAATTTAATTAAATGATTATGCCTAGCAAAATTATAATTCACGTCGCTCGCGAATTAATTCTAAATTAATTCGTTTGCCCGAATTAAAATCTAATTTTAATTCTGTTATGAAATCTAATTTCATTTAATATATCGAATATATTATTTTATCGATTAATTCCAAATTAATCGTTCTCTCTCTTCAAATAGTATTTTATCCCATGATAAAATCTCTCCGTAATTAATCCTAGATTAATTTTCTCTCTCATCTAATTAATCCCAGATTAATTATGTTCGTGTCATACGTCATCGGTGAATCTTCGGGAAGCGGCCAATGAGATCTCTGGATATGTTGGCAGTAAATCCGGTCATCGGAATATCCGAATACGTGCGTACCTGGTACCACGTTCTTACCGATTTACAAGACATGGTTGGCTTCTAGCAAAGCATCGTGCCTACCCAATTCTCCAGAAATATTCTTTTAAGGAATATGTAATCTGTGTCAGGCATAGTATACATAGTATTGCGTATTGCGATCCAGTATCGGATGTCACATGCTAAGCCTGGGGCTGGAATTGTGTCTGCCCCGTACGAAGCATATATCAGATCTCTGGTAACTAGTCTCTATAATTGGATAATCATAACCTAGTCATATTATCCCAATGACTGCAGTACTAAAGAGTACTAGTTACGTATCATACGTGATCATCATCTCCATATGACTGGAGTGATACTTCTATCTTGACATCACACCCAATACACTACGATTCTCAATATACCCAGAAGAGGCATACACGAAACCTGTTAAAGCCCCGGACGACCAAAACCAAAGTATATTGATTGTCGCAAGTATTAGCGATGCAAGTCTCACGTTAAGACCAAATACACCTACCCTGATTCGGACTTCCATAGACACATAGTCATACTACCAATGGAATTCTGAAAGGTCTTTCTAGAGCGAAGCTGTTTCCGTACCATCGGTAAACACAACCTCCTATTACACTTGCATAAGTATCAAATACTTAAATATATGAGAACTATGCCGTTATGCTCCCACAACGTGCACAAGTGCAACACTAGTCTATTCCGCATTATCGATGACCAATCTCGATAATACTACGACTAGGGATATTTTAATGATTAAACCTTAGTGGATTAATATTGTCTTATATCTTATTAATCTGGAACTAATCATATGGAGTTTATCATTTATATATCCCGGTAATCCAATTACAAATGATAAAAGAACAATTTCCTTTGTCACATAGTTAATTTATACAACAACACCATGTTCTGTACAAATAGTGATGCTATGGGTCATAATTGTCCAACGATCTCCCACTTGGCCTATAGCCAATCACTCAAGTGTCCAACACCTGAACTATGTATGGGTCGCTCAAACTTCTGCTGAGAAAATGGTTTCGTCAGCGGATTTGCAATGTTATCATCTGATGCGATTTATTCGATCATCACATCGCCACGATGTATGATCCGATGAATCAGATGAAATAATTGAAGTATATATTTGGATCGTTGATGAGACCATTAATTCTTTAGCCTGTGCTGTAGCCTAGCTCAACCGCTAACAGAACTACACCTGATCTAATTAGGATTATTATAGATCCAAATCGCTTTTATTGTTGCCTCAGCTGCAGCAATATTCCACATGTGTTGTTTATTCGGCAACAGTATCTTGCTTGGAATATTTCCAGCTCATTTTTTCGTTATTCAAACTATATAATACCCTTATTACGACTTATAGTCATTTTTATCGGTTTGGAAACTTGCAACGGTGAACCCAGTCACTTCAAGTTCTCATTCTCCATAGCTTAAGAAAGCATACTTAGTTCATCTAAGATACTTAAGGATGTTCTTAACATCAATCCAATAATTATCACTTGGATTGGCCTGATTTTGACTCCATATGCTCAGAGCATATGAGACACCAGGTCGCGTACATTTATTTCAATGTACAAGTTCTCGGAGAGTGCCAACAACTTTTAGATCTATCCCAGTAGATCCTTATTCCTAGAATAAAGGTTGTCTCTCCTAAGTAGTCTACGGAGAATTTTCATGAAAGCCAAGCTTTCACCGATTATATTATGGGAATGTCATTTCCAAGAAATGACATGTCATCATTATAAAGGACAATCATTGTCAGTGCGCTCCCAGAAACCTCCTTATATACACAAGAATCATCTTTGTTTTGAATTAAATCATATACCATTATGATTACATCAAAACGATAGTTCCAAGAACGCAATGCTTGTTTCAATCCATAAATGGATTGAATTAACTTGCAAACCTTGTTTGCTTGTTTTGGTACGACAAAACCGTCAGGATGTTGTAAAGATCCTCCAAAAGGTTTCCGTTTAAGGAAAGCGTTTTTGACGTTCAGCTACCATATTTCGTAAATGAAACATGCAGTATTAGCAAGCATTATCCAAATGGATTTAATCATGGCAACGAGTAAAAGGTTTCATCGTAATCGACACAATGTTGATAACGATACCTTTTTGCTACAAGCCAAGCTTTGTATGTTGGTATGTTGCCATCCATGTATGTCTTCTTTGAAGACTTATATAGTACCAATAGGCACAATGCCTTCCGGTACATCAACCAGTGTCTAAACTTGGTTGGTATACATGAAATTCATTTCGGATTTCATGGTACTTTGCCATAATAGGGAGTCGATACCTTGTATCACTTCTTCATACGTAGTCAGTTTGTATTTCTCAATAAGATTAACATCTACATGAGGTGAGATCAGAAACCCATACCTCCCAGGTTGTTTTCTGACTCTCTCCGACTTACGCGGTTCTTGTGTATTCGAAGTTTGTGGTACAATTTCATCCTTGATGAACTGTTTGTGTTCCATTAAGGAATCGGTGCCTGGAACTGTATTACTCTGATTTTCATCGAGTTTTACTTTCCTCCCACTTACCATTGCAGATAGGTTTTTCTCTTAGAGAAACCGCATGGAGAGCAACAATTATATTGTTCTCTTGTGAGTTGTATAAGTACTATACTTTGGGTTCCCTAGGATAACCAATTACAAATTAGGCACTTATCCAATTTGGGTTCTAGTTTGGTATCATCCAACATATGCCCAGCATACCCAAATCTTCAGGAATGAGAAAACCTGGTTTCTTTCCTGTTCATATCTAATATGAAATTTGTCTAACAGATTTCATGGAACCTTATTCAAAATAAGTTTTGCACTCTTTTATGTGTATCCCTATAAGGAAAATGGTTAGCTCAGAGCGACTTATAATTAACCTTACCATGTCCAACGAAGTTCGGTTTCTCTGTTCGGACACACCATCAAATTGAGGTGTTCCGTGAAGAGTCCACATTGAAAGAATACTATACTCTTTCAAGTAATTGAGAAACTTATTGCTTAATTATTTTCATCACGTTCCAATCCTGATGTTTTAATACTCTTTCCGGTCTGTTTTTATACTTCGTGTCGAAACTCTAAGTTTCTGACTTGTGTTTCATAAGATACACCTAACCATAATGTGATGCCACATCCGTAGAGGTTACGAAGTATTCATATCCACCTCTAGCCTAGCTATATATGGGGCCACTTACGTCACCATGAACAAGGGCTAACAGATCGGTGGCACTTGCACTTTTACCAAGTAAAAGGTGTTTTAGGCACTTTGCCTAATTAAACTAGATTCGTAGACATCATTTGAATAGAATCAAATTCGTCCTAGTACCCACTCTTTGAAAGTGTGGATATACGAGTCTTGTTAATGTGTTCCAGACATCAATGCCACAAATAAGTCTCATCTGATTAAATCAGTTTGAGCTATTTGTTTGTCATGTTATATGTTTGAGATTTGTTTATATTCAAAATATAAATATTGTTATTCACATCCAATGTATTTATCTCAATATCATCTTTATAAACAAAACACTTGTGTTCTAGAATATAAAGGTATACCCGCAACGGGTTATATTAGATATAGATATAATGTTTCTAGTCAAACTAGGTACATTATAATAGTTTCCTAATTTAAGTACATACCCAAAGGGTAGCTCCTAAACTTAGGTTTCTATGGTTAAAACAGTGACTCTCGTCCCGTTTCCGACTCGCAGGTAGATCTCAACTGAAGTCAGTATCCTGCTTATCAGCAGATCATGTACATCAGTACATATATTTATGTACCACATCTAGTATCAAAATCCAATTTTGAAACTAGTAGTGAACATGTTTATGACAAACATACTTGAAGCACGAGCCTTGTCCCGCCTTCACTTCCTTCATGTCTGCCTTATCCATACGGCAGTCAAGCATCCAGTGACCCCATTTGCCACAGTTTAGGCAGACATCTTGGGATATGTCATTTGTCTTCCTAGAAGAATGTGATGATTTTGCCTCTGCCCCTTTTAGAAGCTCTGGCTCTGCCTCATTGAGCATAGCCGTCAACTCTCCAAGAGTTTACTCTTGGTTCATAATGAACCTGCCCCAACTTTCGGGTAGAGACTATAAGATCAAATCTTTTGTAGTCTCGGCCACGTAGGTAATGCCCAGCTAACCTAGCTGATCGATGTCAGCAATCATCTGCGACACCTAATGCTCGATAGATGTACCCTCTGACATACACAAGCGAAAGAGCTTCTTTTGCAATCCTTACTTCTAATATCTAAGAATAGATCTATGAAGATCCTTTAATTTCAACATCATGTTATAATGATCTAATCCTTAGTTTTGACGAAATAATTTAAAGCGTCATTGCATCAAGCATAACGGATTGAGCATTAAAGTTATCATCACCATGAGACTTCCAAAACTCACGCTCCACTATTTGCTCTCAACTCCGGGTTCAGGCCCGAGATGTTTCTCTATCAAATAAAATAACTTCTCAGTTCCCAGGACTATCCTGAGGTTTTATTCCCAATCTGAAAATTAAAGCGTTTAAAGACATTTTCACCCAGGATTATGTTCTAAATGCTAATCATTCAGTTTTTTTGATTCCAATAGTCCAACTATCCAATCAACAATTCAGTTCGGGGGTACTATTAAATAAATGATTACTATAGTCTAACTATATATAATCACCTAAATTTGATTGGTTAAATTCAAATATATTGATTATATAATCCAATTATATAATCAACTATAAATTGAAGTAGTAGTTTGAATACAGTCCAACTGTTTAATTAAAACAACAATAAAATAATACTCCAACTAATATATTTATATTTAAACAATGACGAAAAATGAAATGAGCGTGTATATTGGCAAGTATCTAAATGAAATTGCAAATTTAATACTTGCCTCCCATAATTTTTCGGCGAGCCTCTAACCCTCTGTTGAGTACTCGGGAAACCTAGTTTCCTAGTGGGCTAGGATCCCGTAAATAAAACACACAACCTTGACTTTGGCAACAAGCTGTATGATATTTAACTAGGTAGATCTCTAAGATCATTGGATCTCATCCAATTCCTAGATCCAGTATGTGGACATCCAAGTCGGAAACATATATCTAATATATGCCAATATATCTTATATATTCCCTAACCTTTTTCCTCTGAATCAACTAAGCCTTGGCTTTGGCACAACAAGCTTAATGATTCCAGATAAGCGGGACCCATTGACTTTGGAAAGCTTCGTAATCGATGTCGATGGACAAGAAGTGATCTTGACTTTGGCCAACAAATCACAACTTGGACAAGACATGCGATATGGAACAAAGCCTTCATGATTCAAACACAATCCGCGATGGACAAAGGTCTTGACTTTGGCCAACAAACCAGTGCCAATCTTGGATATTGAGAAATGAATAATTCAATGAAAGGAAAACGCTTAATATTTGTGAGGGTTTTTCGCGTAATTGGCAACCAAATAATTATCTTTGATTAGGTCTCATCATACACCCTTAAGCATGCATTCCAAAAGCATAATAAGGCGTGGTAAATAAATTAATAATGATATGCAGATGGATATTTAAAACATTTTGTTCCTAAAACAAATCTCTCATTTTTTCCTCTCTCCCGCTAGCACTATTCTTACTTCTACCCAATTACATAACACTTCTAAAGAAACCTCATTTACATTGAGGGGAATAGGTGAGAAGAGAAATACAAAGAGTCAAGAGGTTAAGGTTGGACACGCAACTCCAATTTAATAAATTCTAAATTTATTACAATAATTTCCAAAATTGTCCTCACCCATAAAATATCCATCTGATATTACATTATTCATACATCACATCCATGTATTCACATAAAGCATGTTATCATATCTAATCCAATTAATTAATATTTAACTAAATGATCATCCCAAGTTCAAAAACGATTTGATTTGCGCGAGTCCAACTCGTTTAAGATAAGTACTCAAAGTACGAATTCTCGAATTATATCAAACTACAATATTAAATCCAATTTAATTTGTATTCAATACTAATTCTTTATTTAATTCCAAAATAAATAATTACACTTTTTAATGTGCCTTTACGACTTCGATTCTAAATCTAATCTTAATGGGTCTCAAAGCCCAATTAACATACAATGTTAATTTAATTAAAGTCCAATGGGCTTTTAATTAATTTATAAGGCATGTACTTTGGAACCAAAGCCCAATAAGGACTTACCCTTTGCCAAAAAATCATTTAGGCCCATTATGCCCAATTAAAATTTTAAAATGCCCAATTATCATATTTGGACTTTATGGAAATGGTTTTAGGCCCAATTGGATCCAACCAATTATCATAAACCAAACTTGGCCCAACCAAGCCCATTAAGCCCAAATACAACTTTATTAGCCCAATTCCAAATTAAGCCCAATAATTGAATTCCAAATTTCACAATTTAATTAATTAAAGTGTATTGCACTAATTAATCATCTAAATTAATATTTCCAAAATATCAATTTAATTATTTAATCATGCATTATTATTATCAATTCATGTCCAACATAATTGAAACAAAATCAACATCATTCCATGCTTCTCATCTCACGGCAATTTGGGATTTCTATCATTAATTTTGATTTCAATCCAATTAAATCACAAATCAATGTATCCAAGTATTTTAAACACATCCAATGGTCTAAAAAACAAAATCACCATGAGTTAGGGTTCTAGTTACATTCGGCCATCATAAGGAAATAGGGAAAAATTTTCTAATCAAATTTTATCCAAATTAATCATGCATAACTCAAAGTTATCATAATCCAAACATAACCAAACACTCAATTTGAAAAAATATGCTCCAAGCAAAATTACCCAAATTCAAGTATATAAACCCTAAGTCAATTTCATGCTCAATTATGGCTCTGATACCATTGTTGGGTTTTCTAGGTCAAACCAAGATCAATTAAGCAAGAAATCATGTGAATACAACAAAGTAAGAATGCGGAAAATACTTACAATGCTCGGTTGGATGTAGAAGAGAAGTTCAAAACTTTGCCTCCATAGTTGTTGCTCCAAGTTTTCTTTGATGTATGTTGAGCTTCCAAGCTTTGTCCTTGAATTCCAAACTCATGGATTGGTTTCCCTATCACCTTTGTATGACTCATTGATGTGCTAGCATAGGAGATTTTGCAACAAAATCCCTTGGTTTCCTTCTTGTAACTCTCGACCAATGAGAGTTTGTGAGAGGGAGAAGGCCATTCGGCCAAGCCAACTCCAAGAGGGAGAGAAAGAGAGAAATGGTGTGAATGGAGAGAAAAGGAAGAAGATGAGTGAATGTGTTTTGTTATTTGATTTCAAAAATCAAAATACCATTTACCAATTTTCCAAAAGTTGGTACAAGTCATTATCACATCAACTTAAATAATGCTTGTGTAAGAAACAAGCAACCATCAAATCCCATTTACTTCTATCAACAAAAAGTTGATAAAGTTGACTAGGTGATGTGACAAGAGTGGGCCCCACTTTAATTCAATATCCGAGTGGGTCCGCAAACACACTCCGGGCTCGGGTTCGTTAATTCCGAATTAACGAATTTTCCGTTACGATGTAATTAAATCAAATTTAATTAAATGATTATGCCTAGCAAAATTATTGTTCACGTCGCTCGGGAATTAATTCTAAATTAATTCGTTTGCCCGAATTAAAATCTAATTTTAATTCCGTTATGAAATCTAAATTCATTTAATATATCGATTATATTATTTTATCGATTAATTTTAAATTAATCGCTCTCTCTCTTCAAATAGTATTTTATCCCAGATAAAATATCTCAGTAATTAATCCTAAATTAATTTTCTCTCTCATGTAATTAATCCCAGATTAATTATGTTCGAGTCATACGTCATCGGTGAATCTTCGGGAAGCGACCCATGAGATCCCTGGATATATTGGCAGTAAATTCGGTCATCGGAATGTCGGAATACGTGCGTACCTGGTACCCACGTTTCTTACCGATTTACAAGACATGGTTGGCTTCTAGCAAGCACCGTGCCTACCCAATTCTCCAGAAATATTCTTTTAAGGAATATGTAATCTGTGTCAGGCGTAGTATACATAGTATTGCGTATTGCGATCCAGTATCGGATGTCACATGCTAGGTCCGGGGCTGGAATTGTGTCTGCCCCGTACAAAGCATATAGCGAATCTCTGGTAACTAGTCTCTATAATCGAATAATCATGACCTAGTCATATTATCCCGATGACTGCAGTACTAAAGAGTACTAGTTCCGTATCCTACATGATTATCATCTCCATATAACTGGAGTGATACTTCCATCTTGACATCACACCCAATACATTACGATTCTCAATATACCCAGAAGAGGCGTACACGGAACCTGTTAAAGCCTCGGATGACCAAAACCAAAGTATATTGATTATCGCAAGTATTAGCGATGCAAGTCTCAGGTTAAGACCAAATACACCTACCCTGATTCGGACTTCCATAGACACATAGTCATACTACCAATGGAATTCCGAGGGGTCTATCCAGAGTGAAGCTATTTCCGTACCATCTGTAAACACAACCTCCTATTACATTTGCATAAGTATCCAATACTTAAATATATGAGAACTATGTCGTTATGCTCCCACAACGCGCACAAGTGCAATACTAGTCTATTCCGCATTATCGATGTCCAATCTCGATAATACTACGACTAGAGATATTTTAATGATTAAACCTCAGTGGATTAATATTGTCTCATATCTTATTAATCTGGAACTAATCATATGGATTTTTATCATTTATATATCCCGGTAATCCAATTACAAATGATAAAAGATCAATTTCCTTTGTCACATAGTTAATTTGTACAACAACACCAAGTTCTATACAAATAGTGATGCTATGGGTCATAATTGTCCAACATTTACTTGATCCCTAACTAGGTGTTAGATTACCATGACCAAGGGAAGGATAAAATGGAATAGAGTGTTAGCACTAATCTATTGGACAATTATGACCCATAGCGTCACTATTTGTACAGATCATGATGTTGTTGTACAAATTAACTATGTGACAAAGGAGATTGCACTCTTATCATTTGTGATTAGATCACCTAGATATATAAATGATAGGAGGTCCATATGATTTGTTCATGGACTGAGAATGATATGAGACAGTATCAGTCCACAAAGGATAAATCATTAAATATCCATAGTTAGAGCATTGTCGAGATTGGACATCGATAATTGCGTAAAAGAGTAGTATTGCACTTGTGCGCGTTGTGAGGGCACAACGACATAGTTCTCATATATTTGGGTATAGGATACTCATGCAAGTGTAATTGGAGGTTGTGTTTCACCGATGGTACGGGAAATAGCTTCGCTCTGGATAGACCCACTTGGAATTCCATTGGTAGTATGACTATGTGTCTATGGAAGTCCGGAATCAGGGTAGGTGTATTTGGTCTTAACCTGAGACTTGCACCGCTAATACTTGCGACAATCAATATACTTTGGTTGAGGTCGTCCATGGCTTTAACAGGTTCTGTGTCCGCCAATGCTGGGTATTTTGAGAATCGTAGTGTATTAGGTGTGATGTCAAGATGGAAGTGTCACTCCAGTCATATGGAGATGATGGTCACGTAGGATACGGGACTTGTTCTCTTAAATTCTACAGCTATCGGGATAAAATGACAATGTCAGGTTTATCCGATTATAGAGACTAGTCACCAGACATCCGACATGTGCTTCGTACGGGGCAGACACAATTCCAGCCCCAGGTCTAGCACGTGATCATCTGATACTGGACAGAAATACGCAATACTACGTATACTACGCCTGATATAGATCCTTTATTCATGTAAGGATGTTTCCGGAGAATTGGGTAGGCATGGCACTTTGCTAGAGGCCAACCTTGTCTTGTAAATCGGTATAAACGTAGTACTTGGTACTTACGTGTTCGGATAGTCCGACGACCGAATTTACTGCCAACATATCTAGGGATCTCATGGGTCGCTTCCCAAAGATTCACCGATGACGTATGACTCGCACTCTAAATTAATCTGGGATTAATTAGAAGAGAGAGAAAATTAATTGGGATTAATTTCGGAGATATTTTATCTGGGATAAAATATCATTAAAAGAGAGATAACGATTAATTTGGAATTAATCGAGAAATTAATATATTTGATATATTAAACGAAATTAGATTTCGACGCGGAATTAAAATTAGATTTTAATTCGGGCGAACGAATTAATTTAGAATTAATTCGTTAGCGACGTGAATAGTTACTTCGCTAGGCGTAATCATTTAATTACGACGCAACGGAAAATTCGTTAATTTGGAATTAGCGAACCCGAGCCCGAGATTATTTGTGAGCACATTCGCATTTCGAAATTCGAGTACGGAACGCAAGTCAAATCAAGCGTCAAATCATTAGTCGCATCAAGCGTCAAATCACTTGTCACTTTGAGTAATGTGACTTGACAACTTGATTGATAGATGTGACTTGATGGGAGTTGTTGAAAAGCTTTTTGAAAGCTTGAAAGACATTTACTATTATTATAATAGGTGTTTGACTTTTGATTTTGGTATTAGATACACAAAATTAAAACAACAACTTCACTTCTTCTCTCCTACACTCACGCC